>CAJNDT010000460.1:0-42500 GCA_905221615.1 Symbiodinium sp. CCMP2592
GGCCGCATGCTCCGAGAGTTTCTGAACTCGGAGGATGACGTGCCCCTTGATCGATGGCCAGCGTTGTTTTGGAGAGTACAGGAATATGCCTTTGTTTCTTTGTCCGAGCGACACACGGAGAGAGAGCATGTCGGTGTCAAGGTTGCAGCAAACCGTGGTCTCACAAAGGCTGGGCCTGCAGTTGTCTGCAGCCGCAAGCGCAGAGATCAAGTGTTGGAGATGCTGGAAGATGAGAAACAGCTCGCTTTCTTGGTCAAAAATTGGCGCAGCAGGCGCCTTTGGAGTAGCCTGCTGGAGCACATGCTCACTCACGAAGAGGTTCGACTTATGGAGACGCCAAAGAGGCTTTCCCGCTTGTACGGGTATAGCGAGGAAGACCACTTCAAAGATTGCGAGGACTCTGTTCGTGCTGATGCCGTTTACCGCCAAACTTTGAGAGATCAGACTTTGTTACTGGCCGGAAGCTTCAAGCTTCCGAGTGCTTCCTACCAGGTAGTGAACTGGCTGAAAGGCCATTTGGCGACGGGCGTGTTTTTCAGTGTGCCCACGCATGTCTTTGAGCTACTTGTCGACAGGGGTCGGAGATGTGAAGACCCAGCCGCATCCTTCAGAACCGACGTGCTGCTGTCTATTCTGCGAGCCGACGTCCACCCTCGGGTAAGTGATCGTGCTTCGGTTTTCTGCTCGGTGCTGGATGCCAGGCCAGAAGCAAGAACGGATGCTCGTGTTTCGCGACCTGCTGCACACATCACAGACCCGAAGCTAGGCCGCCGCAGCTGTGTGGTTGTGCAGCGTTTCCACGACGTGGATGTTTCCCAGGGCGTGCACGGCCTTGGTGGAGATGTGCGGGTGGCGTGCACGAATGTGCGGATCGAGGTTCTCGACTTGGCACGGGTGTGCACAGCAGAGAACTTGAAAGCCTTTTGTGCAAACTGTTTGCTCTGGCGTGCTATGCCTGCGGAACTGGCCTTGGCTCTGGGAGACGAGTCCACGCAGCCAGGTTTGCTGCAGGAGCCGCAAGTGCAGAAACTTCCAGAGATTGTCTTAGACAGCGATCCTGCCTGCTTGTTGAGTCGACCGCCTCCGGATCCGCATGTGGAAGATGCCCTCGACATCCTGCACCCCCCTGCCCATGTCGTGCAGAATGCGGACGACTCTGCGGTGCTGCAGGTCTACGGTGCTCCGTGTAGCGACCGAGAAATGCAAGCTATCAAAGAGTTGCTGCGAGCAAGGGCCATCGGCATTGAATCTGCTGTGTATGCCACAGACCTTGAACACTTCGATGCTGTTGCACTGGAAGGCTTGCGTGACCGAGGTCTTGTCATCTGCGAGACTGATATGTTCTCAGATGTATCCGTCGCCTTGACGGGCAAGTTGACCTACAGTGCAAGCTTGGTGCTGGCACGGCCATTGTTGCTTTGGGAGCTTGACCAAACGACTTTGACTCGAGGCCAGATGCCAGGCCGATCAAAGTTGGAGTTAATTCGTTTGTTGTTTGTCTTGGGCTGGGAGCCAGGGCTGGGCCGGGAAGCGTGGCATCGCAAGCAGGGAGAGAAACGTCTTCCAGATGACGTTCTAGTTTGCAGCCTCCCCTTCCTCAGAGCTTTGATGCTGAGTCGGCTTATATGGGAAAAGCCCGGCAACTTGTCGGGCATTTACTTGAAAGGCCCCCAGCAGTATTATGAGTTCTTGGTGGATCAGGACGATCTCAGCAGCTTGCGGGATGCTTCTGCAGAGGAAATCAATGCTCGGTTCGCGCAGAAGAAAAAAAGACCTGCTGGCCGCAGCTTGACAAGAGATGCGGCTACAGGTCTGGAGCTTGACCCAGAGGCTGATGATGCCGAGTTAGAAGAGCTTGTGCAAGAGCTGCCTGAAAAGCTCATGCAAGCAGAAGAGCCGCAGCCAAGCATGGCCAGCGGTGGTAGACGTGTCGCTCCTCTAGAAATCGACTTGGGAGGCGGTAGGACACAGGTAGTGCATTTTGACAATTTCACACACTCCAGCGGTCAGCTCCGAGCATTCGTTGCTTGCGAGACACACAGCGGCTGCCGCTTGTACACGTTTGTACGGCATCATGGCAGCCGCAGGCGGGCTGCTGCCTTTTTGCTTGCTTGGCAAATGCGAGCAGCTCACCACCGCAGAGCTGAAGCTCACATTGCGGACAAGCCAAGTGAAGAGCAGGTGGATGCCATGATGCTCCGGATCGCTTGATGCAACACACGGCAGTCAGAGTGAACGTTTGAGGGTTTTTTTTTAGTTTGTTGCATTGTTTGGATGCAGGACACGTGTTGGCTGACTGTGCTGCTTCCGTTTGCTGCAAGAGTACCTCGGTCACTGTGTGCATGTGTGACTGCCCGTGCATGTGTGACTGCCCGCAGCCCCTTTCGGCTCCTTTGGGCTGTGCAGGGGCCAATGCATTGGCATTTCTCCCACTACGGAAGGCCGGCAGGGAGAAGTGTAGTCGAGTCTCGAAAGCTTTGCGGTGAGAAACCTGTAAAGTTACAAAGCTTTGAAACCCAGGCAGTCCTTAAGCCCCTAGAGTAAGAAGCTTGCTAACTCACAGAGCCAGATGCGGCCACCGTGTGCTCACCTGGGTTTCGGGCTGCGTTTTCGACGCTAACCCATTTCCCAGGCTGCACTTTGGATCGGCACGCTACCTGGTCTGTGGGCTGCACGAAGCTACCCTGGAGCTACAGGATGCACAGTAGTCAGTTTAGCGTCCCCGCTATAGGTGTAGCAGCAAGCCAGGTTGCAGGTGTCTGTTGGAACAGATTAGCCTCTCAAAAGCAAAGCAAAACCCCCAACACCTTAAAAAAAATTGCTCGCAGGTGGGTGCCGGTGGTCTACAACCAGTGGGGCGAGGCGCAGCTCCCACACCGGCCGCCTGCGCTGTTGCCGCCGCATCCGCCGGCGGCGGCGGCCACTTTTGCTGGCACGGGTGCAGCCCACGGTGCAGCCACAGGTGGCGGTGTTGCTGCTAACCCCTCGGGGGCTGCAGCAATGCCGGCGCCGAAAAAAAATCCTGGCCAGGTGGACCTAAGCAGCGAGGATGACGACGAGGAGTCTGAGGAGGAGGAGGCGGCTAAGAAGGACGAGGACAAGGAGCCGGACTCCCAGTCGCGGAAGGATGATATCGTGGTGGTGGACCACGACCAGGAGAAGAAGAAAGAAGAAAAGGGTGGCAAAAAGGAGGAGGCTGCTCAGAAGCGCAAGAAGAAGAAGGAGAGCAGCTCTTCCAGCGGAGGCAACAGTGAGTCCTCCAGCAAGAAAGAAAAGCCCCGTGCAGCCCCCGCTGCCAAGGAGGCCAAGCAGGCACACGAGGCCCAGGCCGACGAGAACGAGAGCGGCAAGGCCAAGGAGCCCAAGGAAGACAAGGAGGCGGAGGCGGCGGAGGGCGAGCGTGCAGCGCGGCCTGCGAGGAAGAACCGCAGCCGGCACTCAGCGGACGAGGCAGATGTCGTTCGCTGCGAGCACTGCTGGATGTGTGTGAAGAAAGAAGGCCTGCAAAGCCACCTGGAAAACAGCGAATACTGCCGCCAGTGGCGGCTCCACGCCGCCGGCCAAAATTTGGCCGGCCAAAAGCCTGCGGAAGAGCAGGCGAGCTCGGGTGCGTGCCAGTGCAGACACTGCTCACGGCAGTTCATGCGCAGGTGGGACATGCTGCAGCACTGCCTGGGCACGCACCCGAACTCCGACGAGGCTAAGGAATGCTTGCAGGCCATGCACAATAAGCGGAAGAAGCAGCCATCAAAGGAGGACCGGGCGGCTAGCATGAGCCAACACAGGCCGCCGGTGCAGCTGCGGAGCAGGGGGCGTGTGGAGGAGCCGCCGCACAGACGTGGCCCGCGGCGTGAAGAGAGCCGAGATGATGATGGCAGCCGTGGGCGGCGGAGAAGCCGTGGTGAGAGCCGCCAGAGCCGTGGCCAGGCAAGCTCTCGAGGCGGCGGCCAGGCAAGCTCTCGGGGGAGCCGCAAAGGCGGCGGCCAGGCAAGCTCTCGAGGGAGCCGCAAGAGCTCCCGCGGCAGCGAGCACATGGACCGACGCTTCTCGGGCCGCTCCCGCAGCCGCAGGGCGAGCGAGCCTGCGGCAAGCTCCGGCCGCCGTGGGCGCGATTCGCGGAAGGAGCCGACAGGGCAGCTAGGCCGCAGCAAATCATCGCCAAGGGATCGGGCCATGGTGGCGGGTCAGAGCCAGAGCCCTCAGATCCCCCAGATGATGCTGGCCTTTTTCGATGCCACCACAAAGATGCTGGACATGCAGCAGCAGTAGTCCTAACATCGAAGATTTTTGGGCGAGAGGAAGAATCCTGGGCCTGGTGTCCTAAGATCCGTGCGATCCTGGACCCAGAGCCCTAAGATTCGGCTCTCGCAGAGGAGGCTAGGCCGCGGTAGCTAGGCCGTAGAGCCAGGCCGTAGGGTAGGAGCCCGACTGGCCTTCACCCGCCCTTAGCTCACGAAAGCCTTCAGGCCCCAAGCAAAGCTACAGCTACTACAGCTTTTAAGCTTTTAGCCGGAAACCGGAAACCTGAACCCTTAGGCACCAAGCAAAATACAGCTACTACAGCTTTTAAGCTTTTAGCCGGAAACCTGAACCCTTAGGCACCAAGCACAACTGAAGCTGAAAAGGCCAAGTCGGAAGTAGCTCCAGTGTTCCACTCACCAAGCACTGCCGAGCACAGTCGTGCCAAAAAAGATTCGTTTCAGTTTTGTTTTTGCCGGGCATGTTGAACTCATAAAGGGTTTTAAGGCCACAAGAGGACAGAACACAGAAAACACAGTGAATTCTCAAGGGGGCGGCCCTGGGGGTCTTCGGGGGGGCTTTGGGGGCACTGGGAGGGCTCTGGAGGGCGTTTGCAGGGGATTTGGCACCTGTTTGGGGGTCTCGTGTTCGGGGTGTCCGGGGTCGTGTCGGGGTCGTGTCCGGGATGTCCGGGGTCGTGTCCGGGATGTCCGGGGTTGTGTCCGGGATGTCCGGGGCGGGGCCCGGGAAAGGTGTCCGGGGCGGGGCCCGAGGGTGTCTGGGGCCGTTTTGGGTGTCCCGCACATGTCCCGCCCATGTCCCGCCATGTCCCGCCCATGTCCCGCCATGTCCCGCCCGTGTCCCGCCATGTCCCGCCCGTGTCCCGCCATGTCCCGCCCGTGTCCCGCCATGTCCCGCCCATGTCCCGCCCATGTCCCGCCCGTGTCCCGCCATGTCCCGCCCATGTCCCGCCCGTGTCCCGCCCATGTCCCGCCAATGTCCCGCCATGTCCCGCCCATGTCCCGCCATGTCCCGCCCATGTCCCGCCATGTCCCGCCCACGTCCCGCCATGTCCCGCCCTTGTCCCGCCCGAGTTCCGCCCAGCCCCGGTCCCGCCCACGTCTCATGATGTCCTCTGCGTCCTCTAAACTCTTTGCACAGCAGCCGTTTTCTCTCGAGGCTTTGTTTGTGTTAGCAGCAAAGAAAAAAAGCGCCAGGGGTATGCCTGGCAAACGCAAACGAGGTGACTCTCCAGTGCATGAGACCGCTCATGAGACCGATGCGACCCCGCCGCAGGCGGGCAGCAGCACACAGGAGCGATCCGAGCGATCCCGATCCCCGCGAGGGGAAAGGGTTGCGACTATCATTTGGAAGTGGTGCTGGAAACGAATGGAGACAGATGATGGGACCATTTGGTGGTGGCAATGGTGGAAGGAAGGGTCAACGAATGGAGACAGATGATGGGACCACTTGGTGGTGGCAATGGTGGAAGGAAGGGTCCAGAATCTGAGTGCGGTTTTTTTTCGGGTCAGCCCGACAATAAGAGTTTGCGGTATGCTGTCGCCGACAATCAGAGTCTGCGGTGGAATGCTGTCGCCGACAATAAGAGTTTGCGGTGGAATGCTGTCGCCGAATTGCATGACTCAGAGATTGCATGATTGCCTGTCTCAAGGCCTTGCATGGAAATGGAAACAAGTGCATTGCAAGGGTAGACTGTGCCACCCAATTGCCTGACTGAGAGACTGCATTGCATGATTGCTTGTCTTTTTTCCGTGGGTGGAAATGTTTACATCAGTCCTGAGTTTGTCACTGAGAGTGAGCAAAGCCAGTTCCAAGAATAGCGTAGACAGCCGGAGCCATCATCCTGATTTCTTTTCTTTCTCAAGCCAAGCTTTTGTTTTTAGTGGGTTGCAGCATGATGGAGACTGGGGCAGCGAAGCTCCTGTATGCGATGAGTCCTTGGAGCTCAAAGCTGGGGCGTGCACCTGTGGTTGCTGAGCCCTGTGTAGGCATCTCTGCTTATCGAGAGTGGATGCAGAAAGCAGGGCTTGTTTACAGGCCATGCGCAGCCTACGATTTCAACATGGACTTGGTGCCGTTTTGGCGAGCTCTGCGAAACCAGGGTTTGCAGGGGACTTCGGAAGTCAAACTGGGTTGCAAGAAGGGGACATCGAGAGGAATGTCGTGCTGTCAAAACTGTCAAGTGCGGAAGGCTTGATAAGCGGGCCCCCTTGTCAGCCTTTTGCCTCCACAGGTTTAAGGCAGGGCGCCCAGGACGAAAAAGGCCGCACAGATGTTTTTGAATCAGTTGTAAGCATGATATGTGAGGAAGGCTCGCGTGGCTGTCTTCTGTTTTTCATTCTGGAAAACAGCTCACATTTGGCTGATGCCAACCATGCTGAGTTTCTGAATGAGATGCTCTTGAGACTTGAAGTGTCACTGCCATATTTTTTAGTAGACACCGTGAAAAAGGATGCTGCGGAGTTTCTGCCAGTCAAGAGAGGTCGTTTTTTCATCAGAGGGCTAACGGCTAAGGAGAGACTGCCTGCCAGACCCCATGCAGGCGTTCCTCCCTGCCCCCCTGTGCTGCACGGATCTGCTCCCGGCAGTCACAGTGGACGAGATTTTGGATCTGAGCTTGGCTGCGACCGATGTGCAGAGTTTGTGTGCAGGGCACGCTGCTAACCTCGCATTGTACAAGCAGACCATATCTCAGTGCATCGAAGAGCATCGTGCCCAAGGCAAGCCGCTGCCCTCGAACACGGTTGTTGTGGAGCTCGACCGAAACCCCTTGAGAACTTTCGGCGGGAAGTGGGGTTGGGGCAAGATCCCATCACTGAGGACTACGGGGCCACCTTTGTTTCTTCTGAGTTGCGAGGACTTGTCGAGGCCATGGCAGGTCATGCGACTGCACAGGTGGCTCAGCATCGCTGAGCGGTGCAGCGCTCTGGGGCAGCGTGCAAGCCACGCGGCCTTGTTCTCGAGAGACACCCATGCCCTGCATGCGATCGGGAACGCTCTCTCGCCAGTGCAGCTGGCCGCTGTTGCCTCGCCGCTCGTGGAGGCAGCGGTCAACTCTGGCGTGCTCACTGCAGGCAACCGTTGCAAAGCCTGCGCAGTGGAGCTTCTGCCGCACACGAAGCCACCGGGTACATCAGCAGCTTGTATCCTTGAAGAGACCCCGAGGCCAAGGGCCACAAAAGGTTCCAAACCAAAGGCTGCAGTTGAAGAGGCAACACAAAAGACTCGAAAACCGAGGGCCAAAAGCAGTGCAAAGCCGAAGGCTTCAACTGAAGAGGCAAGCCCAAAGACCCGAACCCCGAAGGCCAAAACAGCTACAAAGCCAAAGGTTTCAACTGAAGAGGTAACCCCAAAGACTCGCAACCCCAAGGCCAACAGGGTTCGAAAGCCAAGGGCTCCAACTGAAGAGGAAGCTCCAAAGACTCTGCCTCGTGACACCAGCGCAAAGCCAGAGGCTTCAGCTGAAGAGGAAGCCCCAAAGACTCTGCCTCGTGACACCAGCACAAAGCCAGAGGCTTCAGCTGAAGAGGAAGCCCCAAAGACTCTGCCTCGTGACCGTGACACCAGCACAAAGCCGGAGGCTTCAGCTGAAGAGGAAGCCCCAAAGACTCTGCCTCGTGACACCAGCACAAAGCCGGAGGCTTCAGCTGAAGAGGAAGCCCCAAAGACTCTGCCTCGTGACACCAGCACAGCTGGTTTAGATGGCACCCAGGACTTACCACGTCACCAGCCAGAAGGCAGCACCCAGGACTTACCACGTCACCAGCCAGAAGGCAGCACCCAGGACTTACCACGTCACCAGTCCGATGACTTGGAGCTAGAGCTTGAGCGACTGGTTGACGAGCTTTTTTCGGATGATTTTCCGGGCATGGACGTTGATGATGCTGCGCCACAGAGTCCACTCGTCCTGAGTGAGAAAGCAACACACCTCTTCGAGTGTTTGGCTAAAGCCAAAGCTTCATCCAAAAACTGGCTCTCGCCAGCAAGCAAGAGCTCCAAGAACGAATCTGAGCCAGCACAAAGCTCCGGAAGCAAGGTTGGCGACAGACGGAGGCGTTCTACTAGCTCAGGGCGAGACATGCCAGAGAATGCTCAGCGCAAGCTGCGTTTCCCACCTCACTTGAACCTGCCAAAAGAAGCGATCCACCTCTCGGATTCCGACTAGCGCTTCTAAGCGGTGTCGGTTGCCATGGTGGCGGTCTGCCTGTTCGTAGATAGGACCTGCTAGGATGGTAGGTGGATGAGCAGATGTGTGTGTGTGTGTGTGTGCACACAGCAAGCTTGAGAATAGTGCAAAACAGTCTTCCGATAACCCTTCTGTGTTCGCTGAGTAAGCTTGCCGGGTAGTTCCCTGATGACAGCCATTGAACTCAGGGTTCTTGTTTTTGTGTCTTGCAGCGATTTGTTTGGCTCCACAAGCCCCTCAGCTCCCACACTCGTGCTCCCCTGCCCCGCAGCAAGCATGACAGATGCCCCGGACCAGGAGATGCCTCAGAGCATCATGTGCATCAGGTGTGAGGAAGAGACAAGCATCTTGACGAGCTACCCAACTGGAAGGAACTGCTTGAGGCGGATCTGCTCCTGCTGTTCGTCCACAGACCGGTGCCTCTCTCGGATGGCTAAAGCACCGAAGAAGGGCTCTGCCGAAGAAGCCAAAGAAAGCGAGGAGGCCAAGAAAGCTCGAAAAAGCGCTGAGGCCCTGAGGGGAAGCGTGGCCAAGATGGGTTCCTCGGAGCGTGCCCAGTGGTACCGCCAAGAGAAACGGAAGCGGGCAACCGAGTCAAAGAAAAGCCGCAGGACCTTCGCAACGGCAGTGGGGGCCTTGGAAGAGACTCGCCAGACTGGGAACGAAGATTGCAGCGGCTCACGATACATGACCCCCCGCGACTGGTGCGCACGGGAAATGATCCTGAAGCAGTACAGTACCTTGGAGGATGCTATGGTAGCCTACGAGCAGCGCTGCACAGATCCGGACGTTGTGACCAAGGAGATCAACGGGGAACTCTGCCTCCGGGTCAACAACGGAGGTCTGGAAAATGTCGTGGACCGCCATACCGTTGCAGCATCCGTGCGGCAGCGGACTGACCTTGGCGATGGCGAGCAGCTTGATGGTTTCGAAGAGGAAATCGCACCTCGCATGAAACGTGCTTCTGACAAGCTCCAAACAGAGCGGCTTCTGTCAGAGCAGCAGGGCAAGCAGGCCTACGTTCCGGCCGTCGCGGTGCGACGAGATTTGGAGCAAGAGAAGGAAGTTGCTGAGAACAGAGCTGCTGAATTTCAGCAGCAAGCCTTGGCACTCAAGGAGAAAGCTGATCAAAAGAGGAAAGAGTTGAAGGAGAAGCAAGCAACCCAGCTTCCCTCCTTGGCAGTGGCAAAGCTCAGCCTCACCAACGCTATCCACAAGGCAAATGCTTCGATGTCCGAGCTGTTGAAGCGTCAGAAGGCCACAGCAGACACCTTGTGCAAGGACTTGACGAATGCTTTGTGCATGTCAGACGTCCCCGTGAAGAGAGAAGCCGAGGAAAAGACGAAAGTGCTGAATGGCAAGATCAAGGACCTGGAGACTGCCATGGAGGAGTCCATCGCAGAATGGAACACCAAGGCTGGTGACGAAAGCCTTGACATCGAAGCCATGGTGTCAATGGAGAAGGATCTGGCAGCCTACATGAAGGAGTGGCACCTTGGCAAGCACTGCCAGGCAGTGTTGGACACGAAGCAGCAGATTAAAAACTTCCGCGAATTCACCTCAGACTGCAAGAAGGAGGTGAAGAAGCGGGACAAGCTGGCCGCGAAGGCGACAGTGAGGGGTTCGAACAAGAAGGCCAAGCTTGATCATCCGAACAGCCAGGCAGCTGCCGAGACCCCCGCCTTGGTGGTCAATCTGTTGAAGCACCTCAAGGAGAACCCGCTTCCCGATGAAATCATCAACTGCGCAACGGAGCCAGAGGATGAGATGACAGTGCCCCTTCTGCTCCCACCAACGCCGATGGAAGGCTTTACCCGGGATGTGACCCGGCACGAGTATTACAGCGAGCAAAAGAAGTGGGTGGAGCAGATGCTGCTGAGGAGCAGCCAGAAGTATTCGTGTGCGGTGGTCACCAGAGACAATGTGGCCAGGCCCTTCTTGCAGCAGCTGGACCAGATCCTGCCGGTGCCACTGCGTTCCGTGGCACGACCCTCGAGCAAGGAGCTGCAAGAGATCTGGCAGTTGTACTTTTACCAGATGGCCGGGGACTCCGGCCGCCTCTCGATGTCCACTGACTGGGGCTTGCCCGAATTGCGCATCTGCTGCGAAGGCAAGGAGATCTACTTGGGGTTCCCCGTGAAGAAGCTAGCCGGCAACACGACGGCCGAGATGCTGCAGCACCTGGAGCGGATGCGTGCAGAAGAGTTCCTCACGGCAGTTGAGCGGGATGGCTGGTGTGTGACATGCCGCCCTGGGAGGGGAGTCGTGCTGCCCACGAATTGTTTGTTCGTTCATCTGAGCCTGCAGGGACCTGAGACCTGCCACGGAGCCAGGATTCACATCGTGTCTGACAAAAGCCTCCAGACGGCTCTCACTCACCTGGAGAGGCAGGTCCAACAGGACCCGACACTGGAGTCCAAAAGAACCGGCCAGCTGCTGAAGTGGATCCGCGAGAGGTGAACTGTGCGGCATCCTTAGCGTCCAGGCTGCAGCTTCTGCTGCTAACCTGTGACCTTATGGATCATTCACCTTGGCTTCGTGGCTGCCACTGTTGGCTACCCACTTGCCTGCTCCCCGCAACCCCATCTCATCGGGGTGCGGTTTTTAACAGTTGTTTTCGGCAGGGGTGCTGCTTCGCAGCTATCCCTTCGGCAGGGGTGCTATCCTGTGGGCTGCTGCTTTTGCAGCTAACCCATCGGCAAGGGTGCTGCTTCGCAGCTATCCCTTTGGCAGGGGTGCTGCTTGGCAGCTACACTGTGGGCTGCTGCTTTTGCAGCTAACCCATTCTTGCCTTTTTCCGAATCCTGGGAAGATACAACTGACACCAAGACGTGCGGGAGAATAGTGGGATCAGCGTCTGAGAGCAGAGCCTTAGGACTAGGACAAGTACAGACCTCAGCAGTATCTGAAGCTGTAGGCTCTGGAGAAGCGGTTTGGGTACACACTCGTGCTTACTGTTGAGGTCGGGTTTCTCAGGGTGTTACTGTGCACAGTGTCACCGGGTTCCCTGTCAGCCAAGCTTCACTTTTGAAGCTTGCAAAGGGATGTATCGATTCACCTGTCAACAATCTGCTCTCAGACAACCCACAAACAAAAAAGTTGTGGGCCAAAGCCGTAGGGCCGTAGGGAGTCCTGGGTGTCCGGGGTTATGTCAGGAGTTTCGGGGGGGGGGGACGGGGTTGTGTTCGGGATGTTCCGGAGGGGGTGTCCGGGATGTCCGGAGTGGTGTCCGGGGTGGTGTCCGGGATGTCCGGGGCATGTCCGGGGCATGTCCGGGGCATGTCCGGGATGTCCGGGGCATGTCCGGGGTTGTGTGTCCTGAGGTCTGTGTCCCGAGGTCCCACCCAAGGTTTATGCATTAATATCATCTAGGATGGGACAGGGGAGAGCATTTGCTGTACTGCTGCATTTCATGAACCGCAGAAGTTAAGCTCTGTCAGTTTCGGTGTTGAGCGGTGTGCCTTTCAGGATGTCCAGCCAACGTTTGTTCGATGGCCAAGTGATGCTGGACAACGACTCTGTGCTGTTCGACAGCCAGGTTGATCCAGGGACTTGGGCAGCGGGGCGCACGTTGGCTTCACCGTTTGTGCCTGCTGCTAGTTCTACTGCAGTGCACCAGACTGGCCTGAAGCGCAAGAATGCATGCCTGGAATGGGAAGGCGATTTTCCAGACACCCAGGTAGAGCTGTATCCGCCGCCTACTATCGTGAATATCAACGAGGACCCAAGCCCAAAACCGAAACCCCGCAATGAGGTGGCTGAGAAGTCCTCAGAAAAGTCCTTGCAAGAACAGCTAGAAGCCTCCCAGTCGAAGGTGAGTGAGCTGCAGGAACTGAACAGAACTCTGCACTGCAAAGCCGCGGAGTTAGCACAGCAGCTGGTGCAAGTGATGGAGGAAAAAAACAATCTTCTGGCTGAGAAGCATGCGAAGATGATCGCTGACTTGAGGGTGGTGCGTTCTGCCCGCGAAGAGCTTGACGAGCTTTTGGATCTTGATTTTGATGACGACGACGATCAATGCTGAGAAGCAGTTCCTGAGGCTTGGCCTTGAAGTTTCTGTTGCCGTCCTGGCTGCTGGGGAGCTTTTTCAGCCAATGCAGTTTTTGGCCACGGGCCGCAGACTTTTCATTCAGGGCAGCAGGCTCAGGGTGCTACCGCGAAGGCTTCGCGATGCGCCCAGTGCCAGCCGCCTTGAAGAAAGAGGCTCATGGGTAGTATGTATACGGCTAGAAAGGCAGGGGAATGCAGGGGACTACAGAAACCAGGTGCTCCGAGCGTGAGTGTCGGAACAGTGGAAAAAGAGGACCTGAGCTTGTGTAGTTTCTGAACGGTAATAGGGATGTGTTATGGGCCTTGTTAGGGAGGGTTTTGGACTGGCGAGGGCTTGTGCGTGCTACCAGAAAAGGACCGATTTTGTTTCAAGGGGACGTGTTTTTTTTGGTTGGGAAAACGCAGCTTTTGAGTGAACGGTTTAAACCCTATTAGAACGAATGCAATTTTTCTAAAACGGTTCATAACCTTTTTTTATTTCGACCCCGTTTGCAGCAAGGGTTAACGCCCCCCGGGCCTAGATGAATCACTTATAAACTAAGGTCTGACCCGACGGATCGGGGAAGGGTGCCTCTTACAGAGCACCCGGAACCGTGAAGTCGAGTAGGGTGTAGGTACTTCTCTCCTACGGAGGAAGGACCGAATCCCGAGCCATGGGTGAAAGCTACAATGCCTACGAGCTGGCCTTCGAAGGAGTGGACCATGAAGAAGTTTTCCCTTCTGGTGGGATGATGCGGACGTTTCTGAAGTTCCACAAGTTTCTGCAGATGTATTCTGAGGACTCGTCGCAGAGCGTTTCGCTCCCGCCAAAGATTACGAAAGACAAAGTGGTCGACAATGATCTCATTCGCACATGGGCAGCTTTCAAAGCACCTCCTTTGGTCTTGCTGTTCACGTGTGCAAATCTGTCGCCAGGAGGGGATCTTTCCATTCGAGTCCGAGAAATCCTCAAGGCTTGCTTATTTGCCGCCCCGGAGGAGTACATGGACAAACCCTATGGGGAGATCCTCGCCATGGTCATCAAGTTTGGTGGAGGTCTCAAACACATTGTTGCTGACTACGGAGGGAAGTTTCATGCCATCACGAGATTTATGGTGGATGAGGAAGTGATCCGCGATGATGCAAAGTTGGCTGTGGTTGAACTGGAACATGAAAGAAAACAAGTTCGGTTCGACTTGAACACTGCAACCAGGAACATCGTCAATGCGGACGTGTACTACAATCTCGCCGTTCTCATCAATTCCGTGGAGACGCCCTATCAGGCCGTGACAGACACGAGAATTCAACAATGGTATACGGTGAATCAGGACTACTACCACAAGTTGCCTATGTCAGGCAGAGCACCTGACCAATCCGACCTGTTGGGAGAGCCTACGTTATGTAGGGTGTGCAAGCTGATGTACATGTTCGCAAAGCACACTGGGTATGGGCTTCGGACCTACAACCAGGAATGTGCAGCGGGCAACGATGGCGCTACGCCAATCAACGTTCACCAGCTGGCTTTGATGATGCGCACATTGCCTCAAGGCATGGGACATCCGCTCGCCTTTGCGATGAATTCACTCCAGGCGTTCAGTGTTTGTCTCCACGTGCTTCATTCCTATGTATCATGGATTGATCCACAAACTGGACTCCCGCATTATCGATGGTCTTTTGACGTGCTCCCCGATTCCGACTACACCACGTATGCTTTCCTCAAGTACCATGTGGATGCCGTATGTGCAGCTCAGGACAAGAACGGTTTCCAATTACCGGATGCGTTCCGTGGCTACACCTGGAATCAATGCGGAGTTGAATCTGGGTACGTGGTCGACTGCTCCACCAAACGCGCCACATTGGGCATATGGGAAGCGGAATTCCAACAGATGAGGGCACCAAGTCCGCTTATGCAAGATGATGGCCTGTTTCCGCCCAACCTTCAACGGCATCCTAGCTGGGTATACTCAACGGGGAGAGTTGCGATGCCTACGGCAAGCAACCTCGAACCGGAAGGAATCGTGCACCCTGAGCATGGAAGAACGCCGGAACAATCGCAAGGATCCGCTGCCGGACCTCGAGCCACCCCTAGCCACGGACCAAAGAGGGCAAGGACGGACGAGGCAACGGCATCGGCGTCGTCATCTTCTGCGGCACCTCCTCCACAACAACCGCCTTCGCAACCGGAAGAGGAACCATCGCAACCGACATGGGAGGAAGCTCCAATCCCTGCTGGCGCTCAGGAAAGTTGGTACCATTATGTCAACATCGATGAGAAGGGCTGTCGTTCGATCTTGCTGACGACGACCCGTGATCACGACGAGTACCCACCTGCCATTGATGAGACGCCAAAGTTTGTGGCCAACCACGACGTGGGGACCACACCGATTCAGCATTACGTCAGAAGACTGGTGACCTATTTGGCAAGGATCCGTTCCGTCTCTCAAAATGATGACAAGGGTCTCAACCTGAAGGTCTACGTGAAGCTGAGTACAAAGGTGTGGTTACGGATGTATTCACGGCTGTACCATGCATTGGCATTGGTATCATGCGTGCATCTTCCTTCTCCTCCATGCTTACCTCGGCAGTGATGATCGAGGCAGATCGCGATCTTGTCGACAACGATGACATTCCGGAAGAAGCAAGGATCAACACCATGAACACGCTGAACGGATTTCGCAATAGTTTGGGTATGGGTGGCAAACCTGATGCCGCGACTATGCGCTCTCAATGCACAATCCTCGTCCAGGACTTTGACATGGTTGCAAGGACCAGGGGATCAACGCACACGTTGAGAGAGAACCTCGGCATGCATGGGTGGAGCGAGATCTACATTGTGAGCCCGTCGATCACCACAGGTGCCAACTACAACTTCCAAGTCACAAAAGGATCGTTGGAATCTGTGAATGCGACATTGGATGGCTTGACTGAAGAGCAGCTTGCAACCGTCACACTGCATTACCATCTGTCTCTCCAGGCAATCCTCATCGAGAACATGTCTTTTCCGATGAGTGAAGTCGGAGACGGAGCAGCGATCCGTACTGACTTGCAGCGACAGCTCAAGGTGACGTACGTTGACCCTATCATTGCAGCAGGGAAGCGTACCACGCGCCCTCCAATTGTCAACATCAACCACGACTTACGGTTCGTTGGAGCAGCTAGCAATTACCTTCAGCACAAAGCTTCTCTGTTCAACGGTTTCCACGCGCTGGGAATGTATATTGAACTGGAGTTGCGAGCCCGAGCATGCGTGGTGATTCATGGATCTTCGTTTTGGTCAATAATGTACAGCCAGATGAAGCATGCGTCATCAGGCGTGCATACACTGTCAGCCGAAAAGGTGCCAGCACCGGACTCTCGGGTCAGGTTCAAATTGGGCTACGCTATCTATGAGAAGCAGCTGTTCTGCGAGAAGATGGTATCCACTTGCTTCGTTGAGGCATCGAGAATCCGATCATGGGACGAAACTGTCCGCGCCGACACAGTCGCTCACCCGTCGCTTGTCGAGATTTGGGAGGACAAGAGTGAAGTCAAGACGTCCACCAAGATTTCGCAGACATGGTTCACGGGAGAACAACAGCAACAGATCAGGTCGGGTGCCCAGGGTGACACGGTCGCTGAATCGTCCGCAGTCACCTGGCAGGACTTTGACATCGCCATGACCGTTCCCGAAGCCTATTACGACAACAGGCACTACTGGTTCCGGATCGACACCTACGCGACCCCGAACACCGGCTATGTCAAAGGGAGAACGTTCTATTGCCCTGGATGTGACGCAATGAAGTTGGCTGAGTGCTACGCACAGGCCTTCTTCAAGCCGACTGGAAACGGGTATCCTGGACACTGCATTGGGTGCGCGCATACTTCAGCCTTGAAGATGCAGCACCAGGTCAGCTCCTTCAATGACTTAGTCGCGTCCCAGAAATACACCTTGGCTTGCGCAAAACACCTTTATGACCTGAGGCTTCAATTTGTGGACCCTCGCATGGACATCAAGGAGTTCCTCAAAGCTTGTGCGGAAGTGGTCTACGAAGACATTGGCAAGACGGTTTCTCACTACGGTGGTCTCCGAATCACAGCCAGTCAGGCCATCGAGTACGCGGCATGGGGAAAGGCCAAACAGTTGGCATGGGACAGAGGATACGATTCCGAAGGCAAGACATGCTACATCTGCTACTACGATGCCGGGAACTGCGCTTATGCTGGTTTCATGAGAATGCTTTTGACTCCGGAGGAGCGCCAAGAATGCTACAGAGGGTCAGCCTTGCCCAAGGAGGAACTCCTGGGTGACACGGTGGAGCTGGCACTCGGGCTTCTTACAATTGCAATGAGACACCCAAGTCATTTTCCAAATTGGGGTGGCCTTGAGGGGGCAAATGCGTGCGTGAGGGGGATCGAAAGATCATTCTTCCGCTACGCGTCGGCCGAAGCTATCGAGCTGATCACGGTTGACTCCCCGCGCAAGAGGACACCGCCCAAGAAGAATGAACAAGTCGCTGAGATCGTCAACAACATGTCCGCTGACCTCGTGATTGACTTCACAGTGATCGTCGATGGCGATATCTACCCCGTAGAGATTGCAAGGACCGACGAGACACAGGCCGCTGACAACGTCACGGACGATCCAGGGTTCTCCGTTGCTCCACCAATACCTGCACAGGATGTAGATGTGGATGCGCAACCCGAAGAAGAACAAGGTGCAGAAGACCCTGATCCCAGGCAGATGGTTCGTGAAGGATTTGTCGCGCAGCTTCAGGACTATGTGGGAGTACTCGCTCAGGGCGAAATGTCGGTCGGAAGCGATCGCCTCACGTTCTGTATCGCTTGTGGCAGTGATCAACACCATCTGTCCAATTGCACGGAAAATGCTGCGACCCGGGATCTGGTACTTCGAGGCATCCAGATCATCAAGGAAAGCCTTCTTCGATATCCACGTCGAACACCTCCACAACAAGATGAGCCAATGGACGTTGACACCACTGACCATGTGAGTGTTGCATCCTCGGACCGACGACCCAAGGCCAAAGCCCGACCGCGACGCGGAGGCGAAGCCGTACGGGGTGATGTGGTCTTGATCCGTTACGAGAACAAACACAATCTCTGCACGGATGTGGAGAACCGTCGGGGCTTACATGATGCTTGTGGTGTACCACTGCAGGACATGGGACCAGAGAACAGCCAGCGGGTGGTGGACCTCATTGAGCAGCTTTCGGACCATCGCGACCGACGCCTACCTCAACGAGGAGACCGTCCTAGCTTTGAATATGATGACACTATTCAGGGCTACACCAATGCAGGCTACGAATGCATCGGCGGCGGAAGGCCAATCCGATGCGGGATTCTCGACCTGATCCCAACCAAGGGTGCAAGCTTCATCCACAATCGATGGGACATCGTGAACGAAGTTGTCCTTCGCAACATCACCCATCATCGAAGAAGGAACGCGGATTGGGCGCTATCATGCATTCAATCTGACCTGCGTCACAGAATCGCCAGGCGCCCAGGCTCGGAATGGCTTGACAACAGGTGCCAGGTGGCATTCAGCAGCGTCATTCGATGTGATGAAGGAGGGTGGGTGCTGATCGAGGATTTGGTGAGGCATGAGCAACTATGGACCCATGACAGCAGACGCATCACCGAAGCGGTCTCAAGGACCGATGACAACAGAGGAAGAGAGTGTACAATGAAAGACTTCAGCTATTGTTCCAAGGGAACATGCTCGCAGCCACGAGACGCCACAAGGCCAAGATTCGGCTGCAGTTCCTGGGAGTGAGAGTGAAGGACCCCGGCACGGAGACTCTTGGATCCGCAGGCTCGAACATGTTGGTATCGATTCCTGACCAGATCACAGAGATCCAGAACAATGATCGTTGCCGGCACAGCCAGAGGTACCTGAACGTTTGCAACGGCTGGGTGAAGCCATGGGCAGTTCGGGCTACGAGTGGTCACTCTGCGCACTCAGATCCCCAGAACAATTTGCTTCAGTTGGACAAGAACAGGTTCGCAATATCTCCATCTATGACCCTCTTGCAACGTCTTGGAGGCGCGTTCCACGCTACGGCATGCCGCAACCTGGATTCCATTGTCACGCAAGGCATCATGCCTGGTTCGGAGGACCCCGACGGGGACTTCGACCATAGGCGCCAATTTCGAGGCAACCAAGGCGGCAGACTCCACAGCTATTGGGGGGTATTCGCACCGTTCGATCACCGGAATGCGACGACCAAGATGCGGGTACATGGACGAGATGCCAAGCACATGCCGCTGGCGGTCCTCCATGTCCCATCGCAGGACCTTGCACGAGAAGATGGACGTATCACAGACAGCGGCATCATGATCGTTGGCCGAACGATACCGTTCCAGTTCGTCAAGGAGGTATGGTTTTGCGTCCCGAATCCTCAAGATACACACTCTTTCGCTCTGGTGGAAAAGATCTACGATGAACGGTTGGAGAAAGAGATGGTGTTGGACTACAATGCATCACCTTTGCTCCCTGAGTTCGAGAGATACCGAACACCAAGCAAGATCATGGAATTGCTTTGCGAGATGCCTCCTGGACCCCACGACACCAGCAAGGAGCAGATCATTCGAGACCTTACGACTGTCCTGGAGTCCCACAGGGAGAACACGGTTCGGCATCACTACATGGACAAAGGGATCAAGTTTGTCATCAAGAATTGGCGACCCGAAGACCTACGCAGAGACGAAGATGGAAGGAGAATGAGGGTGTGCCCGGCATGCTACAACATCGTTCCAGCATGCTTCTCCCGATGCACGTCCTGCTGGTCACAATTCGTTTCTTGCGGATACTACCAAGGTTCTCCACAACGGGAGACTCCTACGGAGATCCCCAGTGACTTCATTGCTCAGACAATGGAAGCTGCGGCAGCAGCAGTGCCTGAGGCGACCGTCGAGGAGCAGGAAGCCATGGAGATAGAGACCGTTGCGGAACCTGAGGAAATCCCAGAACCATCTGTCATCGCGGAGGACGATCCAGAACAGGAACCTGATGAAGAAATGGACACAGAGCCAGGAGAGGACTTTGATGACGCAGTACCAGATGCAGTTGCACAGGAACGACGTCCCGTCCTCATCGCCGGCCAGTCTTTGAACATCGATCCTGAACTACAACTCGCACGTACCGCCATGCAGCCATCCTACTACTCAGGAAAGCGAAATGCCCATTGCATCGACGCCAACATGGCCGCTCTTTCGTATATGGCATTCGTGGTATGCAGAACCATCTACAAGGCTTGGTCAGGATTCGCGAAATGGGCGACTATGCCGTTGTTCCAGATGAAGGAGAATTTCGCACTTGGCCAACGCTATGATGTGCTCGGAAAATGGGGATCTTTGGCTGTAGTGGACAGAGAGACGGGTGTGAGCAGGGATGTGACTGACGAGGAGATCATTCGCTTTGCCAAGGAGCCTGAGAACCTCAAGCAGTACGATCCCAACGGGACTTACACTTTGAAGCGCTTCCGGACGAATCAGATGCTTTCGTTGCTTACACGGGGAGCCAACATGATGGGAATTGGCAGGGACAACTTCAACCCTACTACGTACTTGAAGAGCAACAGGGATGAAGATGTGAAGGCTATGCACTTCTGTTGCCTGAACGTCCTGTGCGAGGTGATTCCGATGGTGACAGGACACCAACAATTCTCAGTGCTACGACCAACGCCAACTGGACCGGTGGACTTCCTGTACATCGACCCCGTCGGTATCCTGCTGACTCATGCCGATCATTCAGTCCAGACCATTGGATTGCTGGTGGATCACAATGTGCAAATGCCTGCGCATTTCATGGACAGATTGGTCAGATCCAAGGCTGAGAGACAGCAAAATCCGACAACCAAACGTACTGAAGCCCTACATCACATCTCGGCCGCTGACTATCTCCCTCCAGGTGGTACTTCCATCCTGGACACGCCTGTCACTACGGAGGAACGTGCAAGCGCTTCTTCGGCCAAGGGACCTTCAAAAGGGCGTGAGAGAACCGGAGGTGAACAGCATGGAGGCTGGAACGCCAACACCTACTATGACTACACCGCCGGCAAAGGCCGAAACAAAGGCAAGGACAAAGGAAAGCAAAGGGAACAGTATCCAGAGGAAAACCTCCGGCCCTGGGACCGCGATCCTGCGACCACGCGAAGATGGAGATGAATCAACGCTTGGTCTTCCTCGCCTTTCAGTTCGTGACCTCTGAGCTTCGCCCGTGGAATGCCATCGCGAATGCTTCTTTCTTCGGTGACGCCTGATTCGTTTGCCATTTCAGGGGATCGTTACTGACGTAGATGAGTGTCACAACGTTTCTAATTGGGATGCAAAGCTCTGATTTTCAATGTCAACGTTGCGGCGGAACATTTTCTGTTGTCCTATCGTGCCATCTTCCGGGTGAGCAGCGTCGGAGACGCAACTCATGGGGGGTGCGAACGGACTGCGATGCCTTGTCAAGTTCCAAGGTGTCACTATAAGAGCTGTGAGCAATACCGTGTAAAGTGCAAGAGAAGGGGGCACGCTACGCGTCCCTCGACTCTAAGGGGGTACGCTACGCGTCCCTCGACTTTACCTTTCTATGTGACCGCCCACGCAACGTTTGGCTCAAGTCAATGCCCATAGCTAAGTGCTATATGTGTCTTCTATCCTGAGCAATCAGAGCTATCCCGTGCACAGACGAACCGCCGCCGGCAGCGAGTGCAAAAGGAACGGCCGCCGGTTCTGCCTGCATAGGATCGCACGTGTGGAAGTGTGAGAGAGAGACAGGGTCCAGTCTGTGGAGAGTGCAAGCCAGCCACACCTATATTCATTACAGCTCTGGTGGGGAGAGCAGCAACACAATCGAGATCAAATCCCCACGCATATATCATATATACATATACATATGTATATATATATATATACAAACATGCATACATATATGTATGCGCATGTGTGTATGCAATATATAACGTGTATGTGTACATGTATGTTTGTGTGCCCGTTCGTTTGTTCGTTTGTTTGTTGTTTTTGCTTGTCTTGCTTGCTTGCTTGCTTGCTTGCTTGCTTGCTTGCTTGTGAACATACATGCACAGGCATATAGACTTTTACGCAAGTATACACATACATATACGCATTCTCATGTACATACATATACATACCTACATATACGAATACATATTCATATGCAGAAATATACATATACATATGCATACGAAGAACACATACATATACATATGCGTCGTAAGTACAATGTTGCCTTGAGAGAGCAGAGACGCTGCGAGTATGACTTGTGTGTGTATATATATAGAGACATAGCTATATACGAATCAGAATAATAAGCAGAACAATCTACTTCGCATGCATGAACATGGCAAAAGCACAAATACGTTCAAGGGACCGAAACATCGGCTACTCATATTATTTTTCACAGTTCCTTTTTCTAATTACACGAGAACATGCACCAATACCCTGTCAATGTTTCAAAAGCCAAAATTTCTTTCTGATCTTTGGGGCCCTGACATGTCTCCACCGTCTGAAAGGATCCGGCGTGGGGTTCCGGAGTTTGAGTTTGCCTTCAAAGCATCCTTGTTCCAGTCGGCAGGTCGGAACAACCGGAAATGAGTAACACCCCCTTTTTCAAAGGGGAAAAGGAGGGACCCTTAATGGGGACCCCTAGCCAATAATGGGCTATATAATGGGTACCGATACGACGAAGCTCCCAGTTATCATGGCTCTTGGTCCAGTTTTCTGGCGAGCTTTGACAGATTTCATCGGGAGCCAGGTCGCGGGGACCCTTCTGGTCGACCCCCGTAAAAGTCCCTATGCACTTCTGCCACGACATACCCCGAAACCCTATTCTAATTCTGTATGACCCCAACCGTCATCCGTTGTCGTGGCTTCTTATGTATAGTCATGGTATACTCCCAGTAAACATCTGCAACAACAGCAGCGACCACAGTGATCGTCAAACTTACACTTGAAGAATCAGCCAGACACTCCGACCCAGACAGGGAGTAAGACGGGGATGCAGTATCGACAGCTTGCTCTGAGGACCTTAAACCCCATACCTCGTTGCCGGGAGAAGCCTCGTCACACCCTGAACCCTGCATGCCCTGCAAACCCCTAAACCCTAGACCCATCTGCACTTTAAACAACAGGAGCATCTTTCGGGGGATAGAGAAAAGGCGGGGGAGGGGGGGAGAACAAAGCGCCAAAGCTGTACCAACACGGCCCTTGGCCATCGCTCCGCAGCAGGCGGAGAAGCCTGAGGCGCTGGCGGCTGAAGGAAGCCCGAAGGCTAGGGCCGAGGGTTTGGGATTTACTATACGGGTCTAAATAACTACCAATACTATGTTAGGGGTTCCTTATTGTAATTAGAGTACAATGGGCCCCCAAAACCTATTCTAATTATTAAGGCCCCTATACTATAGGATTTAGAGGATGCTTAGGCATTCTAGGATCTAGGGCCCACCGGAAGGGCTTTTGCTACCAAGAGAGGGTCGTAGGATCCACCAAGATTCGACTTCTGTATCGATCTTCATGTGTGTCGTTCTTTTGGTTGGACGCTGGATTGTCGGAACGCTCGATAGTTCTCAACCTCTTTTTTCACAGGCTTAAACATACCTGCGGTGGGGCCTTACATCCCGTAAAAAACTCTATACGGGTTGATAAGAAGAGCTAGGACATCCCTATTGTGACTATCCTAAACCCCAAATGGGAGTTTCCGAAGATCGGGGACCCTAATACAGTACCCTGAATAGTAGGATCCTTATGATAAGGACCCCAAATAAGGTACCCCCAATTCTCGGAAACTCCCAAATCCCAAACGCGTCGAGAACTCCCGACTGGTCTACCTCCACGGTACCCATAGGCCCCAAAGTAGTTCCTTTTTGGGGTTCGTATATAGAATCCTATAGGGTAATCCCGAAAAGGAACTACTTTGGGGCCTATGGGTAGTGGTGTTCAGACTAAGCAGGAGGAAGCCGGCCTCCACAATGAAAAGGTAACGCCAAACCCTGGGCCCGAAATTTCCGAACATCCCAAAACCTAGGGCTAACTTTACCATAAATCTTAACTCCCAAACCTTGAACCCTAAACCCTAAACCTGCTGAGCCCTAAACTCCAAACCCCGAAAATTCTACCCTACGTAATCAGCATCGTGGTCTCCGACACAGGCCGCCAGTGCAGCAAGTGAGACCGGCGAACCACGAGCAGGCCCATCTTGACCTGCCAAACCTAGGTTTTTGTAGGGTCCTCATAAATTTTAGAAAGGGTTCCTGATGGGAACCTTCAAGAAAGTAGGTTATGGTAGGCTAAGGTAGGGTTTATTGTTTGGTTGTATTCTGGGGCTAAAATGTGGGCCTGCAAAATTAGTAGTCTTATGTTTAGGGTTCCTTGTTGTGACTATAGTAGCGCATACCACACCCAACACCCTACTCAATAATTTGGTCACAGGAGTAGGATCTTTGGTAACCCGAAACTCGTAACCTCAATCCTTGAACTCGAAACGCTGAATTTGTAAAGCCTGCAAAGAGCACCAGGCACTCTCGCTACGAAACAGACGTTTTTTCTTCGGGTTCCTCGTCTCCGGGTCAACATTCAGTGCTGAAAAAGGAATTACGAATCCTATTCCTCAGGGGTCCTTAGTGGGTCCTTATTTTAACTGTAACTACACGAAAAATAGCCATAAGCACTATTCCATGTATTCGGGCCTCGCGATTGTCTGGTTTTCAGGGGCGGGACTCGAGGACTGACCCGACCACCCGAAACCCCGAAGCCATGCCCCTGCATCTCCAAAATTCAGCCCTCAACCTACATCATTATGACAGTATGACTAATGGTATCCTCATGAAATTGCATGCGTATCACGATTGTTATGATTATGATAATGCTCAGTGTATCCCGATGGTTATGATTATTATAATTCGTATTGTGTTTGTCTGTATGAACCCAAAAGTTTTAAGCCCGGCGTTGCTCAAGGCAAGACTTTGGAAGTCTCGAAGTCAAGCCGAAGTTTTCAGTTTTCAGTTGCCGTTGTGCCCATGGCAACCAACGCTCCGCTCCTGGGCAAGGCCGCCCACAGCAAGGCATCGATCTTCTATGGAGCCGATGAGTATCTCGAGGAGCTGAAGCTTAGTAGCTGAGTGGATACACTTTACACTTTTTGGGATACCATTACCCACTATAGGACTGAAAGTGTACACATTTTGGGGCTTATGAAGTCAGCGACTAAGGAAGAAGAAGTACGAACATGACCACGAGACTTGGCGTTCTTCTGGTTGGCTCTTAGGACTTTCACTTTGAGGGTCTCTATATTAATATGAACTACCATAAGTTGGCTAAGAGTTTAACATTCAGGAGGGGTTCAGAAGTCAGCCAAGGAGATCGCAGCTCTTAAGAACGCTCTGCCGGGCGAGGGGGACCCTAACGCAGCAGGCGTTGCCCAGAGCAGCGACAAGATGCTCTCCGTTCAGAAAAACAACGAGAACAGGAGCCTGAAGACGAACCGGCTCTTCCCCACTCCGAACAAGCCAGACCCCATGCCGCAGAATCTGGCATTCTTGTTCACGAAGATCACACCGGAGATTTCGCTAAATCTGAGCTTTTCTTTTTGCTGTGTGTTTCTCTCGGGGGCGGCTGTCTCTTTCTGGAGTCGTGAGAGTTCGGTGATTCTGGATGCGCAGGGGAACTTTCATTTTTCTTGCTGTACTGATCCTGCTGTCTGCACTTTCGTGTCCTTTCATGTTTTGGTGATATGCTGTCCAAGACGTGCTGTTCTTTGACTTCCCCCCCATAGTTAGGATAGGCAGCTAGGACTTTGGCATCCTGCTGTCGTTCACTTTCAATTTCAAATTAGGAGCAGATGATATACATGTGGAATGTGCTCACCGCAATCTTCGTGAGCCAAGTGCTGATGGTGATCGGCTACTGTGTGGCCTTGGCATGCTTCCCAGACTACTGGTGGACTTGCACGCTTTGCTTCGGCCTCCCTTTCTCTTACATCGCCATCCAGAACATTTACATTGATCACGATGTGATGCATGGCGCCACTTTCCCGGTTTACGAGTGGCAGCGCTTCTTAACTCATCCGTTTGCGGACTTTTTCTCCCTCCCGTGGGAAGAATTCGTCCTGGAGCACAACAGGCATCACGCCTCCACGGTGGACTTGCTGATCCAGGGCGAGTTCGGCTGGGACCCCGAGGAGTTCCACTATGCTCTGCAGCAGTGGGCTGGGCCATGGAGCTCCAACTGGTACAAGTACCTGCTCACTGTGCCTTTCATCCCCGTGATTCACTTCTTCGGCCTGAACGACACAGGTTCCTTGTTCGCCTTGGAGTGGTGGATGCACTTTCCTGACGAGGGTGCAGGGGGCAAGTGCAACAAGGAATTCTGGAGCAAGTGGATTCCACGCCGCATCAAGCACAACGCCTTCGTGCTTTCGCTCTGGGCCTGCATCTGGCTTCTCGGCACCTACCCTCTGGGACGTCCGCTGAGCGAGGGGTGGCGATTCATGTTCACCGTGTCTTTCTTCGCTCGCATCGGCTACTCCGCAGCCTGGATGTTCATCACCAACTTTACCCACTCGTTACCTTGGAACGAGTTCCTCGCACAGGATCCCGGCCGCACCTGGCCTGTCCTTCATAACGTGATGGCCATGGTGCTGGGAGGAAAGCACCGCTGGAACGAAATGCTCTTCCACGACGTCCATCACGCATTTCCTAATGCGGTCGGCACGCTGAGCCAGCGCGGCCGCTTCCACGGCTGGGAGAAGGTTCATGATGCAGCGGCAGAAGTCCTGCACCGGGGGCTGTGGAAGCCTAATGGCGATGAGGAGACGCAGATGCAGAAGACTCAGAAGAAGCGATCCATGATGATGCAGCAGGGCAAATGAGCAACTCTTAAGATTTTCGCATCTGCCAGCATAAGGCTGTTCAGCTACGACGACAGCCTGGCAGAAGCCCCTCTTGTACAGGGCCTGCAAAGGGGCCTAGCTTGTACAGAACCTGTGCATAAGTGCTTCCGAGCTTGCACGGCGAGGTTTCTGGGGAGGCCCAGCTCAAAGCTGGGTGCAACCTGGACAGGAGATGCCAGAAGAAAGGAGCGCGGGGTCTTCGGAAGCAAAGCTTGTAGCTACAGATATAGATATATATATATATATATATATATCTATATCTATATCTATATCTATATATATATATATATCTATATCTATATCTATATATCTATATATATATATATATATATACATGTGTATGCTTGGCAGGCTCGTCTGCAACCGGTCCTGAACCTCAAGGCGCGGCGGAGCCGAGGTTTGTCGGATTTCGAGTTTAGGGTTTAGGGTTTAAGAATCACAGTATACTATGGTATACGATAATATACTACAACATACTTTAGCATACTACAGTATACTAGAGTATACTACAACATACTTTAATGTGCTATATTGTACTGTATTATACTAAACCTGACAACAATATACAGTGGTCCTGACCCCGCGGTCCTTGACGATGATGCTGATGATGACAAATATGACTATGATGATTACGATGGTGGTGACGATGAGGGTGATGATGATTGCCACGACTCTGATGGTGTTGCTGATGGTGTGATGAAGATGAAGGCTTGTTCGATTGTTGATGCTGATGTCTTTTTCGAAGATGCTTCTTATGCTGCTGCCCGTGGCGTTCATCGCAGACTCTGATGGGTCGGGTGGTGGTGGTGGCATGATGGTGGTGGTGGTGTGGACGATGCTATTGTCGACGCTGCTTGTGTCTGTGACAGTGCTTGTGCTTGTTTTGCAGGTGGTGGCAGCGGTTCTGATTGTGATGGTTGTTGTGGTATGATGGCAGCAGTGCAAGGGAAAGAAGAGGATGGCGATGCCGATGCTGACGATGTGATGTTCCTTAGGGACTGAACTCCGAACCCTCCTCAAGGCTGGAAATCCATAGTCATTGTCTTCGTTGTTGGTATTGACGGTCTCGATGGTGTTTGGTGATGGTGAGGCTACTGATGCTGGTGTTGGTGGTGGTTGTGTTTTTGGTGCCGTGATGAAGAGGGTGTTGATCTTGAAGGCACAAAGTTCCTGACTTTGGTCGTGACAGATGGCGGCGTCGGTGATGAGGTTCATGTTTGCGATCGCGATGATTTCGATTATGCTGCTGGCACCGCTGCTCAGAATGAGGGTGATGATGCTGCTCACGAAGAAGATCGTGATTATGACTGGGAAGATATTGGTGACAGTGACGGTGGTGCGATGACGGTGGCGCTAAGGCTTGCTCAGGGCTTGATTGTGCCAAGGGTCCTAGTTGCTTCCTCTGCAGGTCTTGTTGCTGCACAGTGTAGCACGGAGCAGTTGTAACAGTGGCAGCAGAGTACCCAGTGCTCCAGTGGGCTCAGCTTGAAGCACTAGCCAACGCATGACCTGTCACAAGCCAACTAAACTTTTCCAACCTCGTGGCGCCTGGAACTTACTCAGAGTCTTTCTTCTCTGTCGCTTGGACGATGGCAAGCTTTCGTATGCCAGAGGAGTCCGAACAGCATGCTGCTACATGGATGGTCTTCAAGGCATCCAAAGCCATCTGGGGCGGCGACCTGGCGCCCTACGTTGAGAAGGACCTCGCAGAGATCGCCAAGACGATCGCCAAGTATGAAGCAGTGACTTGGGGGCCGAGTACTACTCAGATTTTTAACACTCTTTTTTGGGTACACAAGACATGCTGCCGCACCTTTAAAGGATTCTTGGGGTACATATCTAACACTATCACTACCATACTTGTACCGTTTCAAAACATACCTTGACTCTTGTTTTTTGTGCTCCGCCGATAAGGTGAAAGTTCTCGTCGCAGCAAAGGATCGCCCGAGGCTCAGCCGACTCTTGGAGGGCGTGGGGGAACACCTTGAGGTGGGGGGCCCTGGGGAGAGGGAGAGGGAGAGGGGGTGCTCTTGGGGTGGTTTCGGTAAAGCAGAAACCCCAAAAGGCCCGAAGCCCTAATGCCCTAATCCTCGGCCCTGTGAAGCCTCAGGTGCTTGAAGCAGAAGCGGACGACCTTTGGGTCCGTGATTCGGGTCCCGTTTTCACCGTCAGCGAAGCAGGCGAACTCCGGGCCGTGAAGTTCAACTTCAACGGTTGGGGCAAGAAGCAGAGGCATTCTTTGGATAACCAGCTTGCAAAGAAGATCGCTGATCTGGCTGGCGTCGAGCTTGTCACATCTTCTCTTGTATTGGAAGGTGGTGGAATAGAGGTCGATGGGGATGGAACTGCCATAATCACCGAGAGCTGCGTGCTGAACGGCAACCGCAACCGAGGTGTGACGAAAGACGCTGCCGAGACGGAGTTAAAGTCCCTTCTGGGCCTGCAGAAGATCATCTGGTTGCCCGGAATTGCCGGAAAGGACATCACAGACGGGCACACAGACTTCTACGCACGCTTTGTGAGGCCCGGCACCGTGGTGGCGGCGCTTGATCCCGACCCTCGGTCCTTCGACAAGGCCGTGACGGAAAAGCACCTGGCTCTCCTGCAAGAGGCAACTGATGCAAAAGGCCGGAGGATCGAGGTAGCTGTGCTTCCTGTGCCACGTAAGGTAAGGAGGAAATCGGAAGACTTTGCTGCTGGCTACGTGAACTTCTACGTCACGAACGGAGCAGTTCTGGTTCCTGAGTTCGGTGATCCCGTTGCCGATGCGCAGGCGATGAAACTGCTGCAGGGATTGTTTCCGGGGAGAGTAGTGGAGCAACTGAATATCGACAATGTGGCAGAGGGTGGCGGAGGAATCCACTGCGTGACTCAGCAGCAACCCGCAGGAGTCTCATGAGAGCCCTTGCAAAGTAGGGGATGGGGGTCTTTGTGGGTTTCGTTCATGGGAGTGTTACAGCAGGGTTTCGGGTCTATAGTTTGGGGTTTGAGGATCAGGGATCCGTTTCAGCTGCGTTCCGCCCGAGCCCGAGCTCGCTCGACTGTCGGTGCATGCTCACTTCTCACCGCCCCAAAAAGGATGCTTGCAGCATGCTGGGCAGTGGAGCTTGGTGAAAGGAGGTTCGGAGGGGAGTGTTGGGGAACCTTGTGAACACGCAACAGAAGGACGCAGCCACTTAGCTACTTCTCCTGGGGTGAGAGCCTCTGCGACTGTTGAAGTGCTTCTGTTCCTGGGAGGTTGCTACAGCCGCAGCTGTGGCCGACAGCTTCCCAGAGAGCCCAATACCCCTTAATTAAGGAATATAGCTTAAATCATACTAGGAAACCCCTTTGGTAAATTCCTTAATTGAGGGTTATTGGGCTCTCTACTTTAAACAAACAAGCACACAGGACACCCGGGTGGTTGTCAAAATTAGGGTCCCTTTTTGGGTCCCTCTTATACTACGGCACCTAATATTTAGGGAACCCAAAATGGGACCTTAATTTTGACAGCCACCCACCTCGATTGAAGAAAGGAAGAAGCCTGGAGCCCTCCGAGGTGTCCGTTGAAGCAGCTGTCTGGGGCTCCGAAGCCGCTCCCAGCTCTCCGACGCCATCCCTAACCCTTTTAAGAACCCTACCTAAACCCTAAAATCCTAAAATCCTAAACCCTAAACCTTAAACCCTAGAATCCTAAACCCTAAACCGTAATATCCTAAACCCTAAACCTTAAACCCTAGAGTCCTAAACCCTAAACCCTAAAATCCTAAGACCTAGACCCCAAGCCCTGCCTGACTCTGAAGGCGCCGAAGCGGGAGGTCACCTGAACATCGATGCGCCGGCCTTTGTGCCAAAGGAGGAGCTTCGGAAAGCTCTATGTGGGAGTTTCCGAAAATAGGGGACCCTAATATAGTACCCTAAACAGTAGGATCCCTATTATAAGGATGTACCCCTAATCTTCGGAAAGCTCCCATGTAGGCGAAGCCCCCGTGAAGAAAGCCCAGTGCGCTTTCGATGCAATTGGTTCAAGCTCATGTGGACAGCGTTTAGGCTTACTTGGAGGCTCATGGTTAGTTAGAAGAAGGGTAAAAAGTAGGATAACTACAGTTATCACACATATTGAGGGACTTATAACCCTACTTATAACTACCCATGAACCTCCAAGTAGACCCTGCCCTAAGCCCTATACCCTTATAGAAGCCCTATAGATCCCTTTAAAGGGACCCTTAAAACTACCCATGAACCTCCAAGTAGGGGTCCATCAGAGGCTTCTGGTTGCCAGTTGGTTTTCAAGGCTCGAGCTGCTGAACTAGGTGGTTGGGCAATGTAGGAACCTGAGTAAGAAACGTTGGGCGTTTATTAGGGCTCCTTTTTGAATCCTACTATTCTGGGGTTGTAGGCCCAGGGTTTCTTAATCAGGTTCCTACATTAAGTTGTGAGGCCATCGAAAACACTCAAGCTGCTTGTTTTGGCAATGCCGTGGGATCTTGGTGTTTCAGGGTCGATGTCACTAACTCAGACTTGTGTTGATCATGCCGATAGCGAGAAGAGCTGGCCACTAGCAAGGCTTCTCTGACTTGCATGACGACAGCCGAAGTAGATGGCATCCTCCGCAACGTGCCATGTAAAGCTTGAGTGCTTTGCTGCCCACAAGCTTGCGGCCCGAATCCGTAGAGGCTGCAGAAGCCTCACCGCCCCAAAAAGGCAAGAGTATACTATAACGATAACATCCTGGAGTATACGTAACAAAATGTATTGCAACATGCACTGATGAGCTAGGTCTGGCCATTATGACTGTTTCTGCTTGCTGGCGTGCGATCAATTGGCGGAAGGAGGGCCCCGATGTGGTGGACTTGTTCCAGCCTCAGGTCCAGTGGCTCGCCAATTGTCGGCGCAAGTTCTGAGCCTCAACTCCCCAAGCCCTAAGAAGAAGATCCTTCCAGCCCTCGAAAAAGAACAGAGCAAACCCTGAACCAGCAAAAAAGTAGACCAAAGGCTTTGGAGGCTGGAGCCACGGCAAGGACTGCCTCTTTCCCACCTCGACGAGAGGACCGAGGACGGTACTTGTCGAAATCCTAAACCCAACGCCGAAATCCAAGCCAGAAAACCCAGAAACCCCAAAACCAACATCAGAGTACTTTGTCCCGAAAGCCAAACGAAGCCTTCGACGCTGAAGCACCCATCGTAATCCCTAAGCCCACAAGCCCCAACCGCAACGTCAAGTCCGCCTCATCCGAATCGGTGCCTTTCGGGCCCTCTCGCGCCCCCTCGCCTCTCGAGGCTTCCAAACCATCACAGGGCCCGTCTTCGACAGTTCTACCAGGCCAGGACAATCCTGCGGGGTGTCCGAGGCTTTTGTTTCTTACCAGTATTTTTGGGAGTGGGGGGGCGGGGAATGTCAAGTTCTCGAGTTCTAAACCTTATGGATTTCAATGTGCCCGAGCCGCACCCACCTGGAGGCATACAATGGGACCTACTGCGGCTACTACGCATCTTGGCCTCTTTCTCCAGCCTACAGCTGTACTTGTGTGTATTCTTTGCATTAGAGTATATGCACCTGCATCAGGAGAGCTTTTCTAAATCAGCATCGCATTTTGGTCCTCCCAGAGGATGTCATGCGTTGAATACGAAATGTTGACCGCAACCCCCCGACTTTGCAACAACACCTGAGTATAAATGGTACGCTTGGGCGAGTGTGCACTTCTTGTGCATATGTGCATATATATATATATATGTGTACATATACTGAAAAACACCTACTTACATGCATGCGTGCATGCAGGCGTACATGCACGCATGCACACACACACACACACACACACACTCACACATATATATATATACACACATACATATCTACATATGTACACACGCACACCTACACCTACGCCTCCGCCTACCCCGAAGGCTACGCCTGTGCCTACACATACGTATACACATGCGCATACACAGACGCATACACATCACACACACATTATATATATATATATATATATATATGTATATATAAGTAAACATAAATGCATGTATGATGCATTCATATACGCATTCATGTACGCATTCATGCATGTACGGTATGTCTGTGCATACAAACCCTCACAGACAAGAAAGGCCGGCAGACAGCCAGGCAGGCAGGCAGTCAGGCAGGCAGACAGACAAACAGTCAGACAGTCAGACAGTCAGACACACAGACACGCAGACACACAGACACAAAGACACAGAGATGCAAAGACACAGACAGACGCACGGAAACAACATGAAACAACAACACATAGGCACACACACACACACTGACACCCACAGACACGCAAGCACACAGACAATACAAAGAGACACAGATGCGCAGACACACAGACACAGGCACGCAACACTTCGGACACAGGCAAAGAGCCACACGAGATATGTGTGTGTATATACGTATATACAAACGTGTTTGTCGGTATAAACATATGCATATACATACATTTTTGCTTATTTCTACACACGTACGTATCAATCTGCAAACGCCCAAGTTCGCCCACACTCACGCACCGTTGCTGCTGCTGCGGGTCGGCGGACGCCAACCCCAAAAGCCTCTGGATCTGAGCTAAACCGCTGTGTGTATGCTTACAGTTGCATCCCCTAAACCCTTGTTGGATTTTTGTTGGGGGGTCGTGGTCGATGAATATGTGTATATATATATATATGCATATCTATCTATTTATGTGTATATGTATCTATGTATCTATGTATATATGTATGTATGCAACGTATGTATATACGTCTATGTGTCTAGATGTCTACATGTATACATCTTATTCTATGTATCTGTATGTCTGTATACCGATATGTCTCATCTGTTTATATACACACATGTGTGTATCTCTCTCTCTCTCTCTTTCGGGTCTCTGTGTTTGTCTCTCTCTCTGTCTGTCTCTGTTTCTCCGAACTTCTCCTCTTTGCGGTAAGTAGGGAAGCCCTTTGCTTCCTGGATTGCTTCGGCCTCGGGCAGCCGGACTGCCCGGCTTGCCTGTGCAGAGTGTACGAGTCCTAGGGTCCTAGGGTTCACAGAGCACAGAGATCCTAGCGTCGACCGTCCTGCAGCGCAATGCCCAAGTGCGTTGAGTCAGCGAACCGTGGAGTCTCACGAGCGCGCTCACGGCAAGCTCGGCGTTATCTCGGCGACGCCGCAAGCATCCCCCCTGTATGAGCGCAGTGAAGCTACTGTTGCCCAGTCTCTGGCACAGCAACCCGCTACCCACTCGGAGACGCTAAGGTGGGCACACTGAAGAGCTACAACGTGCGAAACGGCTACGGCTTCTTAGAGCCCCTCGCTCGCATCGCCGGCTTTGAGGCATAACTCCAGGGTCCGTCCTTTATCGCACTCGTATTGTCCTCCCGGGACCTTAAGAAGACCTTGAGTTGCAGCTCGAGCCGGAAGCCCCAATCCTTGATGTTATGGAGCCCTTCTATGGTATGCAATATATCATACGCTTATGGGATCCTTCCAGTAGCTTTTAGGTTCTGCACTGTTTGGAGGTTCATGGGTACTTGTAACTGGGGCTATAAGTCCCATAAGATGGCTTAACTACTTATTGTAACTACCCATGAACCCTAAACCCTATACCCTTAAAGAAGCCCTATAGATCCCTTTAAAGGACCCCTATACACCCGACTTATAGCTACCCATGAACCTCCAAGTAGACCCTAAGCCCTATACCCTTATAGAAGCCCTATAGATCCCTTTAAAGGGGGTCTTAAAGGAACCCTTATAGCTACCCATGAACCTCCAAGTAGAGCCCTCGAAGTTTCCCCGCCATGGGCTCTGAGGTGCCGGCAAGCTAAGCAGGACTGGGGTGTGGACGTGTCTCTTCTGCAAGATGTGCCGGTGTCGACGAGGGAGTTTCCGAACATTTGGGTTCCTTGTTTTCGGTCCTTCTGATAAGTATCCTTCTATTTCGGGTACTATATTAGGTTGCCCTAGTTTTGGAACCCCCATGAGGGCCCTGGGGTTCTCAGGGACCCCTCGGGGCCTTCGGTGCCTCTAGCTATCATTGCAAAATGGGGATTTCGGTTTGGGGCTTCCATTGCCGTTACAAAAAAGGTGCAAGATGTTCGGGAAGGTTCGTAAGCAGTGCTTTCGTTCGACTGGAGTGTCAGAAAAGATCCTTGTAACAAGGACGCCTGATTGCAAGTTGCCCCTTGGTTGTGAGAGATTTAGGTTTTCATCCACAAGAACAACGTGCCGACCCCGTGGTTACTGGGGCAGGCGCACGTTCGGGGATGGACGGCTTCTGAGCTTCCTGATTCAATCGTTGTGTCAGATTGCTGGACGGATCAGGGGGCTTAGTCACTAGGGTTACTTGAATCTTGCCTTGATTCGGGCACCTATAGCCATATCATCCTTTGGGTAGGTGCCCCCTTTGTCATCATAGTTTGTTCAGAAGTCCAAAAGCCCCAGATCCCGGACTCCGTCCTCGGCACTCAGTCTGCAACCTGCAATCTCTGAACGAAGCCCTGAGCCTTAGGCCAAGAAGAGCCTTCGTATTATCCCCTTTTTTGTCCCCATGATACCTACTACTATGGTATAAAATACCATGTTCAATGAGGTCATATAGGCACTTATTATCCCCTTGTTATAAACACCCTGAAGCCCGAAACCCGGCGTTCTTCCAAACTCGAGAAGGCCAGCTCGCTTCCCCAAACCCTTCGAAATCCGGAAGCCGTCGATCTTAAGGCCACCCAGAGACTCCAATATCCCTCAATTAAGGAATATTCCTTAAATTATAGTAGGATCCCTAATATGATTTAAGGAATATTCCTTAATTAAGGGATATTGGAGTCTTTGGCCACCCTCTCGGTTCAGAGTGTAGGCCCCCAAAAATCTGCGGAGACATCGCCAGCAGAATTTTACAAACACCAAACCCCGCAAAGCAAATCCACAATGCCACCTCCTTTCAACAAACAGCAAGCACGAAAAGCAGCAAATCCAATACCACGCCCTAAAGGGAACTCCAGAAAGTTGGAATATGGATTAATGCTAGGATCCCTATAATTTACCTTAAAGGGGTTAGGATAATGATATTCCAACTTTCTGGCTTCTACTGTATAAGCCCTGTATCCTAAGCTCCAAACATCCCCCAACCCTAAGTTATGGCGGCCTTAAGAAGTAGAGTAGGGTTTTACGAAATACTGCGCTTAGCTATACTAAGGAGCCCTCAGGAATGGTACAGAACCGGCGCAACCCCGAAACCCTTGACTCCCTGCCCCCTAAACCCTGAACCCCAAACCCTAAAAACCCTGAACCCTAGAACCCTGAACCCCAAACCCTAGACCCTAAAACCTGAACCCTATACCCTGAACCCTAGAACCTGAACCCTAAACCCTAAACCCCATGAAGACGAGAGTCAGCCGAGCCCTGACTCCCTGGCCAGCCCGTGGAGTTCGCGGTGCAAGTGAACACGAGGGGCCAGCCCCAGGCTTCGGCTGAAAGGTTTTCAAAAGGGGCTTGGGGTTTGAGGGTTCAGGGTTTGGGTTTTTGGGTTTTGTTTGGGGTTTGGGGTTCCGGGTTTTGAGTTATGTTTGAGTTTTGTTTGGGGTTTTGGGTTCTGGGTTTTGTTTGGGGTTCATGGTTTTGGGTTTTGTTTGGGGTTTGCGTTTAGTGTTTTGGGTTTTGTTTGGGGTTTGGGTTTTGGGTTTTGGGTTTTGTTTGGGGTTCAGGGTTGGGGCTCTGGGGGATATCGGATTGGGTTTCTGGTTTGGGGTTTAGGGTTTACGGCATAGGTTTCGGTTGTAGGAATTCTATACATGCGCTATTTCAAGAGATTCGACAGGAGTTGCTGCTAAAGGGATACTAGCAGGTTTGCCATGAGAGGCCAATTTATGCAATATACATAATTGTATATATGTATATATATATATATGTATGTATGTATATATATATATATATAACATCTGTATGTATATATATATATACACATACATACATGTATATCATATTTTTCATTTCGAACACAATGTAATCTGTTAGAAAAAAGTAAGGGCCCCGGAGGATTGCTGGTTTGAGCTCCCGATTGTTCCATCAGCTATCTTGCCTGGCTGCATTGTGGTCTCAGGCATACGATTGCCTCTGGCTGCCGCGGCTGCCCCCGCAGGGTAACAAGGCGCTTCTGCTGCAGTTTGGTCCCTTGCACCCCACATTGCAAGGGTGCTGCCCAGAGAGCCCAATACCCCTTAATTAAGGACTGTACCTTAAACTATAAGGCGGTTCATACTATGATTTAAGCTATATTCCCTAATTTAGGGGTATTGGGCTCTCTGGGTAATGGGCAGTTCCGTCTGGGAGTCTTGAACCGCAATTTTGGAGTAACTCCCGACTCCCGACGCTTGAAGTCTGAATCCTTAACCGATTGCACTTCCGAGGATGCGCAACCCAGAGCAGTGTAGGGCTTGGGGGGTTTAGGGTCTAGGGTTAAGGGTCTAGGGCTTAGGGTTTATATATATATATATATATATATATATATGGGAGTTTAGGGTTCGGTGTGCACGCCTTTCCTTGGTCCGTCGGTCTTTTGATTTTTTGGGGCAGCAGCATGCACGAGAAGGGTTCAACCGTAGGGTGTCAGCCGAGGCCCAAATGGGTTTAGGGTCTGGGGGTTTGGGGTTTAGGGTGGGGTGTATGGGTTTAGGGTTAAAGGCTCTATCCCGGGTACATGGATTTGGTTTAGGGCTTTTGAGCTCTATCCCTAAATCCCCGCATTCCGCAAAGCCCGGGAGGTGACTCCGGGCACTGTGCCGGGTCCCCAGGGACAGCTGGAGGGTTCAAGGGCTGAGTCTTACTGTTTCTCAGCAGGTTTTAGCACGGGTTTCACAGGGTTGAGTTTTTTGTTTACACCTTGGGTTTTAATGGGATTTGTCAGGGGTTTCTGCGGGTTCCATAAGGTTTCGTTCGTACCTGTAGCTTTATCGGGTTGGATCAGCGATTACTGAGGAGTTTGGATAGGATGCCGCGAGCAAGACAGAGCAATTGACACGATCACCGCCACCGACAGCTGTACTTCGGGGGACGTTTGGGTCTAAGTCTACCCTAAACCCCTGAACCCCTAGGTTCTGGGATACCCAGACCTGGCACCGAGGCGTCCAAGGCCCTCAACGCTGAGATGCAGAGCCTCCTCCCAAACCAGAGCGCCCTAAATTAGCCTAAGCCCTAAACCCAACCCTCACGGCAGCAAACACCAAAGAAGCCTGGGCCTAAACCGTACAAGCCTAAACTCTCAAAAGCCCAAGCCGTAAACCCTGAAGCCTAAACCCAAGCTGCATATCAACTTAAAAAACCCCCCAAGCTGCAGGCCAGCTCTGCCAGGAGCAGGCCAAGGACTTCAAGTATAGGGCTTAAAATAATTACCTCCACCATTTTGGGGGCTCCTTATCAGGATGAAAGTATCACATGCCCCAAAATCCTATTAAAATTACGAAGGTCCCTAAAAATAGGGCTCCGGCTTTGAGTGTAGGGTTTACAAGCTATATCCTACAGCCCAAACCCCTACAGTAAGCCCGCTCGTGGTGATCCAAGGCTCTAGACGGCCTCTACTTGGAGGTTCATGGGTAGTTATAAGTGGAGTTATAAGTAGGGTAACGACAACTACAGTTATAGCCCATATTAAGGGACTTATAACACCACTTATAACTACCCATGAACCTCCAAGTATTGCTTTAGTTTAGGTCCTGAAGCGCTCCGGCCGAGCCAGAAACTTAACCCTTAAGCCCCAACCCAAAATGCCGAAAGCCCTTTGAGCCCCACCTCTCGAACCCTCGCCTTGGCCCCTACACCGAGCAGTGAAAGGCCCTACCTCTTCTCACACATGGTTACCGCCGGGTTTTCGAAAGCCATGTGGAATTGGTTCTTAACCCACGCCTGCCAGCAAAAGTCAGGACTTGCAGATATGCCCGTGAACATGACTTTCAGGAACAATGTAGCCTGAACTTAGGGCGTCGCATTATTTCTCTACCCGGCTCCTGAATGTCATTATCAGAAGCATATCTGCGCTGGCTTGACTTTTGGCCGCAGCATGGGGCCCCAACCCCCCCACCCGCGATCCCAAAGTAAAGTACTGTTCTAGAAGCACCTGGAACCCAATGCGAAAGCCTCCAAACCGGAACACCTCCAGAACAGCGCCTGGTGACTTAGGTGCGTGTGTGGTCCTAACTCCAAACCCCAAAGCCGGACACTCCACGATCCCCAAAGCCTGTTATGCAACCTTGTACTCCGTACTTCGGAGGTTCATGATTCGCCGTAAAAGTAGGGTTTATACGTAGGATACTCTCAGTTTTAGCCCATCTTAAGAGACATGTAGCCCCACTCAGAACTACCTGTGGACCTTCAAAGTAACCAACCTTGTTAATGTAGGGGTCTGAATAAGTAGAATAGGGTCTTGGGGGATATAACACTATAATTGTAATAAGAAACCCCCAACTTCCTATTCTAATTATTCAGGCCCCTATACTAAGCACCAGCACATCGGAGACAACCCTTTAAACCCAGGGCAGATCTCGTAATAGAAAGACATAGAAAGACCACGGCCTTATATCATCTTTTGCTGCCCTAAAACCTAAACCCCAAAAGCCCCAAAACCTAAACCACCCCTAAGCCCTAAAACCCTAAAGGGACGCTTGCTGAAGTCTCGCCAGGCCCCTACTCTGCAGGCAGCTCCTCCTCAACAGCCCTCGTGCCTCGCCTGGAAACCCCCCTTACCACGGAATAGGGTTTAATTTTCAGGGTTTGGGGTTTAGGGTATCCGTAACATGGCTGAGCTTTCGGCTTGTTTAGGAGCCTAAGAGCAAAAACAGCCCTGAACTTTTCGGCTTTAGGGCTTTTGGGTATCCGGGTTTAAGGCTTCTTTCAGAGGTTTGATGTTTCCTTGGGGCTGCGTGGCGCTTAAGGTTGTGTAGGAGGGCTTGCCTACGGGCCTCACCAGGAGGTTTATCTTCCTGGGCTCCAACGTGTTTTACTATTATTATTACTATTATCATTACTATTATTACTATTATTATTATAATTTATCATTACTATTATTCCCCACATCACTGTGGGGTTTTTGTTTTTGGCCTGCACCGCCCCATCCGCTCGCCCGCCTGCCTCCTCCCTCCCCCCTCCTCACAAGACAACGCCACACCACACCACACCACACCACACCACACCACACCACACCACACCACACCACACCACAGCTCTCGGAGGGCTCTTGGAGGGCTCTTGTGGGATCAGGCGCGCGCAAAGGGGTCCTGCACTTACGAAGAGTCTTCCGGAGGCTCTCGGAGGGCTCTTGGAGGGCTCTTGTGGGATCAGGCGCGCGCAAAGGGGTCCTGCACTTACGAAGAGTCTTCCGGAGGCTCTTGGAGGGCTCTTGGAGGGCTCTTGTGGGATCAGGCGCGCGCAAAGGGGTCCTGCACTTACGAAGAGTCTTCCGGAGGCTCTTGGAGGGCTCTTGGGGGGCTCTTGTGGGATCAGGCGCGCGCTAAAGGGGTCCTGCACTTACGAAGAGTCTTCCGGAGGCTCTTGGAGGGCTCTTGGAGGGCTCTTGGGGTCCTGCACTTACGAAGAGTCTTCCGGAGGCTCTCGGAGGGCTTTTGGAGGGTTCTTGTGGGATCAGGCGCGCGCAAAGGGGTCCTGCACTTACGAAGAGTCTTCCGGAGGCTCTCGGAGGGCTCTTGGAGGGCTCTTGTGGGATCAGGTGCGCGCAAAGGGGTCCTGCACTTACGAAGAGTCTTCCGGAGGCTCTCGGAGGGCTCTTGGAGGGCTCTTGTGGGATCAGGCGCGCGCAAAGGGGTCCTGCACTTACGAAGAGTCTTCCGGAGGCTCTTGGAGGGCTCTTGGGGGGCTCTTGTGGGATCAGGCGCGCGCAAAGGGGTCCTGCACTTACGAAGAGTCTTCCGGAGGCTCTTGGAGGGCTCTTGGAGGGCTCTGGCAAAGGGGTCCTGCACTCCTGGCTGGATTGTGCTCTCTTGTAGTACAACTGTAGTACTGGAAATGCCTCGTTTCCGCTCCTGGCTGGATTGTGCTCTCTCGTAGTACAACTTTAGTACTGGAAATGCCTCGTTTCGGCTCCTGGCTGGATTGTGCTCTCTCGTAGTACAACTCTAGCTCCTGGCTGGATTGTGCTCTCTCGTAGTACAACTTTAGTACTGGAAATGCCTCGTTTCGGCTCCTGGCTGGATTGTGCTCTCTCGTAGTACAACTTTAGTACTGGAAATGCCTCCTTTCGGCTCCTGGCTGGATTGTGTTCTCTCGTAGTACAACTCTAGTACTGGTTTTCGGCTCCTGGCTGGATTGTGCTGTCTCGTAGTACAACTCTAGTACTGGAAATGCCTCCTTGCGGCTCCTGGCTGGATTGTGCTCTCTCGTAGTACCACTTTAGTACTGGAAATGCCTCCTTTCGGCTCCTGGCTGGATTGTGCTCTCTCGTAGTACGACTTGAGTACTGGAAATGCCTCCTTTCGGCTCCTGGCTGGATTGTGCTCTCTCGTAGTACGACTTTAGTACTGGAAATGCCTCCTTTCGGCTCCTGGCTGGATTGTGCTCTCTCGTAGTACAACTTTAGTACTGGAAATGCCTCGTTTCGGCTCCTGGCTGGATTGTGCTCTCTCGTAGTACAACTTTAGGACTGGAAATGCCTCCTTTTGGCTCCTGGCTGGATTGTGCTCTCTCGTAGTACCACTTTAGTACTGGAAATGCCTCCTTTCGGCTCCTGGCTGGATTGTGCTCTCTCGTAGTACAACTTTAGTGCTGGAAATGCCTCCTTTCGGCTCCTGGCTGGATTGTGCTTTCTCGTAGTACAACTTTAGTACTGGAAATGCCTCGTTTCGGCTCCTGGCTGGATTGTGCTCTCTCGTAGTACAACTTTAGTACTGGAAATGCCTCCTTTCGGCTCCTGGTTGGATTGTGCTTTCTCGTAGTACAACTCTAGTACTGGAAATGCATCCTTTCGGCTCCTGGCTGGATTGTGCTTTCTCGTAGTACAACTCTAGTACGGGAAATGCCTCCTTTCGGCTCCTGGCTGGATTGTGCTCTCTCGTAGTACAACTTTAGTACGGGAAATGCCTCGTTTCGGCTCCTGGCTGGATTGTGCTCTCTCGTAGTACAACTGTAGTACTGGAAATGCCTCCTTTCGGCTCCTGGCTGGATTGTGCTCGCTTGTAGTACAACTCTAGTACTGGAAATGCTTCGTTTCGGCTCCTGGCGGGATTGTGCTCGCTTGTAGTACAACTCTAGTACTGGAAATGCCTCCTTTCGGCTCCTGGCTGGATTGTGCTTTTTTGTAGTACAACTTTAGTACTGGAAATGCCTCCTTTCGGCTCCTGGCTGGATTGTGCTCTCTCGTAGTATAACTTTAGTACCGGAAATGCCTCGTTTCGGCTCCTGGCTGGATTGTGCTCTCTCGTAGTACAACTTTAGTACTGGAAATGCCTCGTTTCGGCTCCTGGCTGGATTGTGCTCTCTCGTAGTACAACTTTAGTACTGGAAATGCCTCGTTTCGGCTCCTGGCTGGATTGTGCTCTCTCGTAGTACAACTTTAGTACTGGCAATGCCTCGTTTCGGCTCCTGGCTGGATTGTGCTCTCTCGTAGTACAACTTTAGTACTGGAAATGCCTCCTTTCGGCTCCTGGCTGGATTGTGTTCTCTCGTAGTACAACTTTAGTACTGGAAATGCCTCCTTTCGGCTCCTGGCTGGATTGTGCTCTCTCGTAGTACAACTTTAGCACTGGAAATGCCTCCTTTCGGCTCCTGGCTGGATTGTGCTCTCTCGTAGTACAACTTTAGTACTGGAAATGCCTCGTTTCGGCTCCTGGCTGGATTGTGCTCTTTCGTAGTACAACTTTAGTACTGGAAATGCCTCGTTTCGGCTCCTGGCTGGATTGTGCTCTCTCGTAGTACAACTTTAGTACTGGAAATGCCTCGTTTCGGCTCCTGGCTGGATTGTGCTGTCTCGTAGTACAACTTTAGTACTGGAAATGGCTCGTTTCGGCTCCTGGCTGGATTGTGCTGTCTCGTAGTACAACTTTAGTACTGGAAATGCCTCGTTTCGGCTCCTGGCTGGATTGTGCTTTCTCGTAGTACAACTTTAGTACTGGAAATGCCTCCTTTCGGCTCCTGGCTGGATTGTGCTCTCTCGTAGTATA
>CAJNDT010000460.1:47500-121867 GCA_905221615.1 Symbiodinium sp. CCMP2592
AGACCCTAAACCCTAAACCCAAAATCCCAAAACCCTAAACCCTAAGACCCCTAAAGCCCAAACCCCAAACCCTAAACCCTAAACCCTGAGCTCCAAGACAAGAAAGAAACCCTAAACCCCAAAACCCTAAACCCCTGAACCCCTGAATCCCTAGACCCCTAAACCCCTAAACCCCTGAACCCCTGAACCCCAAACCGTGTGGACCCTCGCCCAGGTCTGACCCAAAATCCAAAATCCCAAACCCCTAAACCCCTAAACCCCTAAACCCCAAACCCCTAAACCCCAAACCCAAACCCTATGAAACCCTCGCCCAGGTCTGACGAGCCCCGTCGCCTCGGCACTTTGAAGTCCGGCACCCATGGGGGGGGGACCGGGACCGTAGTACACGGTCCCTTAAAAATTAGAGTGGGGGTTTCATAGGGTTCCTTTAAAGGGATTACGATCATAAGGACTACTATAAGACTATAAGAGTTCTATGATATAGGGGGCCCCTAAATGATTAGAGTAGGGTTCCTTACAGGGTTACAGAGAGGGTTCCTTCAAAAGGGGTCTCTAAGGGCTACTATGAGGGCTATGATAGGGATTTAGTTCAGGGGCCTTAATGATTAGAATCGGATTCCTTTTATTGAGGGTTCTTTGACGGTTTCTACAAGGGATCTATGATAGGGCAGGGGTCTATGGTATAGGGGCTTCAATAATTACCTTTACTATTTTGGGGGTTCCTTTGTATAATTTATAAGTACTCGTAGAATAATATGGCCCCTTCAGTCTTTCTAGAAGAGTGGGGGGCTACCGAAAGGTCACTAGAAAGGCCACCATAAAGGATAGTAGAAGGGCTTCTGTAAGGGTTTTGGGGGCGGGGGGTGGGTGCTGCTGCCGTGCAGTTTCTGTTTGTTTGGGAACATTTGCGAGATTGGGGTCATATAGGCCCAGAGAGCCCAATACCCCTTAATTAAGGAATATGGCTTAAATCATATTATGCGCCCCCTTATAATTTACGGCATATTCCTTAGTTAAGGGGTAGTGGGCTCTCTGGGGGTTCTGAGGTTGCAGGATGACGCGGGAGATTTGACGGTGGTTCAAGACATGAATCGGAGTGTTGACCTAAACCCCCAAAGTAGGTAAAATAACGACCCATAACCTATAAACGGCCATTATTCTACATACTTTGGGGGTCCAGGGAGTTGAAGTTCGACTTAGTTGACTTAGAGTTCCCTGCAGCTGCAAGTTCTGGATGAAGGGCAGGGGCTTGCTGCATCGACATCGATGACGACACGATGAGTTTTTGTGGTGTTGGTGATGTGATGATGCTGCTGCTGTCCATGGTGGTACGTCAACATCCGCAGAGTCATAGTCTCGTTCATCGGCAACAGTACCATCCTGTCAACGTCGCGATCACCTTCACCAACAGAAAGCATCGCGCTCGCCATGGTCACCACCGCCATAGGCGACAACAGTCGTAGTCGTCGTCAACAGTGCCGGTGCCGCCATCAGGATCAGCCCCAGCATCGTCTCCATCATTCTCGTCGTCACCATCAGCACCACCACCCGTCATCATCAACGGCATATCCTCGTTCTCGTCATCCTCACCCTCTATGTTCTCGTGATCATCCTCACCATCTGCCTCCACATCGCCGTCGCCATCACCAGCACCAGCATGCTTACGTGGAAGATGGTGGGAATCATGGAGGTGGCGATGGTGTTCCTTTCGATGCTGATGGCGGGTGTTGCTGCTTACAATGAATCATTGAGGCTGTGGATGATGGTTCTGGTGCTTGATCGTTTGCAGATGCCCTGAACCCTAAACCCTAAAGTAAAGAAATAAAGCAAAGCCCTTTGCCGATCTGCTGCCCAAGGAGCTTCTCTCAGACACATGGCCTCGAGCTTGGCAAATCTTCGGAGCGCCAATTTAGGGGGCTTTAGGGTTTCGGGGTTTCGGATGTAGGGTTATGTTTACATCTGGTTCGGCTTCAAGCTGACTTCCACGTCCTGACTAGGTTGAAAACGAGCGTATAGAAGCGTGGGCAATGACCAATGTCATTCCTTGGCGTCCTGGTTGAGCCCTCTTCTTCCTTAACGCCCCTGCATTACCCTAAACCCTAAACCCACCTGCTTGAGTGGAACCAAGCACAGGGGTTCACGGGTTAGGTCGTCGGGTCAGGGGTTTAGGGCTTTAGGGTGTCGAGTTGAGGAGTTTATGGCTTTAGATCTTGGGGTTCAGGGCTGCAGGGGAGGCTTGGGGGTTCGGACCTCGAGTGTGCCGGACCACCCTTTACTTAGGGATCCCCAAAAAGCATAAGCATTTTAGAGGGATATCCCCTATCTTATGGGGCTTTTTGGGGCCCTACCCACCCCAAAAGGCCGCAAAGAGCCAAGGGGCCAAGCCCGAAGCCTCGAAGTGTTGAATCCAAACACGTATTGCTTGGCTTTCGAGCTCAGAGCTTGAGCAGCTGTGCCCTTCCTGGAAGGATCGAAGGACATGGTCATCGCAAGGAGGATCGACGATTAGGGTGGTATGATGCAACTGTGTGTATAGCCATGCTTAGTCCTAAACCCTACGAGCTTCAGTTGAATGACCGTCAACCTTCAAGTAGTCCTCAAGTAGGCGGAAGTCTTCGACGAATGTCATGTTGAATGTGTCGTGACAACGTTCAAGCTCCTTAGCCTTATCCCCACTGTATGACGATACTTTATTATAGTATCTCCCACAACCGTATTCCAGTTATTGGGACCCTAACGATTGATCTACAAAGCGTCACATGACGACCTCTCACGATAAGCAATCCCCAGTGCTTTATGTGCCATCATGTAGCTTGAAGGTTTGATGCTGATGCTGCTCATTTGCTGGCTACGAGCATATCCGATACTGCCAACATAAAGACTTCGAGCTGTAGGAGATTCAACTTGTTTTTCAATGTGCTGGTGTGTCTAGCCTTTGGAGTTATCCTTTGTCGTCTTGGTCAGTGTTCTCGTGCCACAAAGCGCTCGTACATAATCGAAACAAGCCACAGCAGTTCCGCTTGACATGACATGCCTGCGCTCCAGCTCAATGCAAGCACATGAAAGCAGTGCTGCGAAGCTCGAATTGCTCTTAGCTCGTCCTGGTGAGGACACCAAATCAAGAGTCCCGATACTATACCACGGTCGCTGAGGTTATGGCTTCGTCGAGTGCGGTGAGACCAAGGCCGCAGCTAGCTCAGCTAGCTACGTCACCTTAGCGCCGAAACTGCTTTCGCCGCATCGGCTCCAGTGTCAACCTCAGCGGAGTGGGATGGGAGAAGCAGGCAAGTTAGTTGCGGCACAGTATAGTGGAAGGTATGGTATGGTACTCTGCCGCGCTACGTACCGTGCACAGTGCACTGGAATCATCAAACGCGCTTGCAGCCCAAGTCGCTTAGCGAGACAGTGGCGTGCCGACCAAGTGCTATTCGCGGGACGTTTACCTGGACAAGACGCAGATGCGCGAGAATTGTTCGAACCTGAGCTCTCTGCTTAAGCCTGTGTGCTTCGCTGTCATATTGTTGGAGCTCTTTGTTGGGGCCGAGCCCGAAACCCAAGGCCCTACCCATAATTGAGTCCCATGGTAGTTCCTTTTTGGGATATGGGATTCTACATATGAACCCCCAAAGGGAACTACTTTGGGGCCTAGGGGTAAACTCAGGGCCTGAGCCCAAGGCCCAAGGCTGCCCAGACGGAGGCCCGTGGATGAGTACAGGGGCCTGAAAACTTGGCAATCGCATCCCCGCAGTAGAACGCGCCCGAGCAGAGGGAGAGAGAGAGAGAGAGAGAGAGAGAGAGAGAGAGAGGGAGAGAGAGAGAGAGAGGGAGAGAGAGGGAGAGAGGGAGAGAGAGGGGGAAGGGAGGGAGACGAGAGGCAGGCATGGGGGCTCCGAAGCCATCCTGGCCCCATGCAAGGCAGATGTAGGCAGGACGGTGGGGGCTGCCGCCTTGTGGGGTCCTCACCATGGGCGGGCTAGGTTTGAGTGGCTTCGCTCGCGCCCAAACCTGAATCGGCTAGGAAACTGAAGTGGGGGACAGCTTCAACACAGACCTGACAGGCTGCCGCCAGCCCCAGAACGCCCCTGTTCAGCAGGAAAAAGGTAGACGTGAGTGAGAGGAATCTCTGACATAAGTTCGAAATATTCGGATCCTTAACAAGGCACCCCCACTCAACAGCCGCTCAGCCGCCCCCCTCCCAAAGCCGAAAGCCCTAAGACCATCAAGCCCCAAAGCCCCTGCCCTGCTAAGCTGCGTGGCAATGGGGTCAGCTCCTCGAGTTCTCCGTGTCTGTGAACGATCGCGGGAACCCGCAGGCACGGCATCGCGTTGATCAAGCAGAGAATCAGGAACCTAACGCCATACTTGTGTTAACGATGACAATATGCTGATAACAATGGTAAGTGCAATCAATACAGACTCCGCGGTCTGGGGTTTCGGGGTTTAGGATTCACCCCGCCGAACTTGAGAGCCCCTATTTTTTACTGTAATAGAACGTGTACCAAGACCTTGTTCTAATCATTAATGACCGATGTTAACCCCAATATCAGCCCCGATATCCAAGCCTTATAATTATACACCTGAACCAGGATGCCCGAAAGAGAACCGCCCCGAACGTTTCGCAAGCTCGGTGGGCTCTCGGAGGTCCTTGAAGTTTAGAGTTCAAGCCTTGTTAGTTCATGCTTGCTTTGTTTTTGCGGTTTGCGGATTGAGGGTTGCTGAATCTTGACAGTGCAAGTCCAGAAGAGACTAACTTATTCAGACCTCATGTGGGGCTTAGGTTTGGGCTTGCGTGATTCGGAGAGTCCTAAAGGAGACAAGCTCCGCCTCAGGCTCAGAATGTCAACTGGGAGCCCGTCCCGCCTGCCTTCGCGCGCTTGCGTGGGAAAGGGTGCTTGGAGGATCATAGAACTTAGTAACCAAGGTTATATGTAAGGTAACTATACTTATACTTGGAGGATCATAGAACTCAGTAACCAAGGTTATATATGTAAGGTAACTATACTTATAGTCACTTGTAGCCCCATTGAAGGTACTTCTAACCTGACGTACTGAGTCCCATGATCCTCCAAGTGCTAGTTGACGAATTGAGTGTCTCTTTCGGACATAAGCCCACAGCCTAAACCCCAGACCCCAAAGCCTAAACCTAAACCCGAAATCCGAAACAAATAGCCTAAACCCCAAACCCAATCCCTTATCTGTTTTGGCTCATAGTGAATCCCAACCGGGAATCGCAAAGCACCACAAAAAACATCATAAACCCAGTCCCGTAAACCCTAAACCCTAAACCTCCATGACCAGAACACCCGAATGCTCGCGGGCCAGGATCATGAGTGGCAGTCCATCGAGTGTGCCTGCCTGGAAGAGGATGCTCAAGCTGACGCTAAGACTTTACAGTGCAGGGCTTTAGAATACATAGTACATAGGGCGTTTTGAGGGCTTTAGAGTACATAGGGTGTTTTGAGGGCTTTAGAGTAGATAGGGTGTTCTTTTGGAGGAGGTTTATATTACAGGTCTTAGAGGGTCTTTGGGGTTTTGGAGTCTGAAGCTCGAGCTTGAGCTGCTCTCGGGTAACGGGCGCCTGTGGAGGACGTACAACGAGAAGACGGTGGATCAGCTGAAGCGCTTGCTGAAGTTGGGAAGCCCGGACCAGGGGCCGGGTTGGGTTCACGGTTTAGGGTTTAGGGTTTAGGGTTTAGGATTTAGGGTTTAGGGTTTAGGGTTGGGAATTTAGGGGGTTCCAGGGGGCTCACTTGGGGCGAGCAGGGCTCCTCCTTTGTGGCTTGCGCTTGTCACACTGGGAGGAGGCTCATTCAGAGTGTGGCTCTGACGATGATGATGATGGTGAGGATGATACTGGGATGGTCATGAGATCATGAGTCATGATCTCAGGACGGTGAAGGAAATCATCATTATAGTTCGTGCTCTCAGGGACCACGTCCTTAACGTGAAGCGGCGCAGCAAACCTGAAGCCACGAAATGCCCGATACCGAAGCCCGATACCGAAGCAGATCTTGCAGCGCCCACCGACACCTACTACCCGAAGCCGCAAAACCAGAACCCGATCCCTAGCTTCGGAACACCAGACCGTGTACCTTAAACCCCCAAACCCTTCCTAGACCCCAAGCCCCAAATCCACCCGCACTATAGAGGCCTTAATATTTACCCATACTATTTCGAGTATAATGGGCACCAAACCCGTATTCTAATTATGAAGGCCCCTATTTTATGGTAGCCTTATAGACCCCTTAGCGGAACCCTTTAAAGGGAACCCCATTCTAATCATAAAGGCCCCTATAGTACCCCCACTCAGGCTGCTGTATGAGAAGAACCCAGAGACGGCCATCGTCTCCGCCATCGATTTGTGCCCCGGCCGTCTTTCTGCGAGATCCTCCGTTCCCCCCCACCCTCACCCTCCCCCTCCCCTTTGAGGCTTAGGCTTCCTTCTTGGAGCTTTAGGATTCATAAGCTTTAGAAGCTTCAAGGCTTCGGGACACTCAAAGGCCCGAAAATTCGATCCTCAAAGCCCGCCTTTCAGAGGCGAAAGTGTCCGAACCTCGCAGAAAGCCCCATGTCCCTTCAAGGAACTACACCCGTGAATCGGAATACGAAGCCCCCCAGAATGACCTAGAAGTCGTGAATTTTCTAGACAGTACAGGTAGCAGGTTGTATTGGTGGATACCCCTGCGTACGAACACTGAATGGTAGCAGAGCTTAACCTATACCCTCAACTCTCAAGCCGTACTACTATCGTACAGGACGGCGATACCTACTGACTCTTAATTCCTTGTCTGCCACGGGCTCTTCTCTGATTGATACTAACCAAGCAACACCTGGCGAAGATTGCATCCAAAGCCAAGCCACGATCCCGAACCCTGGCTACTGCCACGACTGCTACTACTGATTTCATAGCTCATAGCGTAGGGACACTTACTGCTTTGCAAGAACCAGATCTCGGCAACGCTTCAGCCCCGCGGCACCCTAGACCCCTGAACCCTAAAGCGCTGAGCCTAAACCCTCGAACCCGAAAGCCATGAGTCCATGAGCTCCTCAACTCCTAAACCCTACCAGCCCGAAGCTCAGTCCCAAAGCCTAAACCCTTCAACCCCGGAACCACAAGAGCTCGAAAGCCCTAAACCCTGAAATCGGAAACCCTACGTAAGTTCCTTCTAGACCCCTCATCACAACCGTGATCGTATCCCTCACGGAGCCCTCTTTTCCGAACCCTTTTAGCAACCCTTTTCTAAGTTCAACATTCATCTTACCCCTTAAACTGTCCCTCCCTCTCCTTAAGTCCTGAACTCCCGAAACCCCAGTCTACCCCTGAGTCACCCAAAACCAATGAACCCTAGACCTAAACCCTATATTATCAAAACTCGACGTAAACCCTATATTACATAAACCCTGAACCTTCTATTAAAAATATAAGCCGTCATCCCGATATTATGTAAACCTTAAACTCTATATAGCGTGAACCCTAAACCCCTTGCTAACCGTGAATCCTCGGCCCTTCAAAGGCAGGGTGGTTCCAGTGGCCCGGGCTCAGCGGCCCAGCCGGCTCCGGAGGTTCCGGGCCCCAAAAAGCCGTTTGGGCTTTTAGGGTTTAGGCTTTAGGGTTTCGGATTTTTTTGGGGCTTGAATTGAGGGCCCCTCAGTGTCTGCGGCCTTGCAGGGATCTGCAGGGTTTATGACCAGAGTGTCGGCACAGAAGGTAGGCTAAACTCTGAACCATCAACTCTACTAAGCCCTAAGCCTTAAAGTTGCTTGTATGGGCTCAGCCAGGTTGCCAGGTATCGGCTTCAGATCCTCCTAGAAATGCTGCGATCCTCGGGTTTCCAGCAGCAGCAGCAGCAGCAGCAGCAGCAGCAGCAGCAGCAGCAGCAGCAGCAGCAGCAGCAGCAGCAGCAGGAGCAGCAGCAGCAGCAGCAGCAGCAGCAGCAGCAGCAGCAGCAGCAGCAGCAGCAGCAGCAGCAGCAGCAGCAGCAGCAGCAGCAGCAGCAGCAGCAGCAGCAGCAGCAGCAGCAGCAGCAGCAGCAGCAGCAGCAGCAGCCAGCAGCAGCAGCCAGCAGCAGCAGCAGCAGCAGCAGCAGCAGCAGCAGCAGCAGCAGCAGCAGCAGCAGCAGCAGCAGCAGCAGCAGCAGCAGCAGCAGCAGCAGCAGCAGCAGCAGCAGCAGCAGCAGCAGCAGCAGCAGCAGCAGCAGCAGCAGCAGCAGCAGCAGCAGCAGCCAGCAGCAGCAGCCAGCAGCAGCAGCCAGCAGCAGCCAGCAGCAGCAGCCAGCAGCAGCAGCAGCAGCAGCCAGCAGCAGCAGCAGCAGCAGCAGCAGCAGCAGCAGCAGCAGCAGCAGCAGCAGCAGCAGCAGCAGCAGCAGCAGCAGCAGCAGCAGCAGCAGCAGCAGCAGCAGCAGCAGCAGCAGCAGCAGCAGCAGCAGCACGTCATCATCATCCTCACAGTTGCCACCACCATGTTCATGGTTCATGATGACCATCATTATCATCAGCAGCAACCCAGCGTTGCCATCATCGTTGCCCTTGTGTCGTTGCCGTCGTAATCAGCGCGCAGGTTGCTGTCCACACGAGTTGTCATCCTTGCAAGGCACACAGCCCGACCTGTGAAAGGGCTGCTTAGAATCAGGATCCCGGCATTCGGTGTCTAAACAGAGTTGATCAGGCACCGCCAGATGCCGACGTGGACTACGTCTTCTTCGTGCAGCTGGGCACGACTTTGTGACAGAGGATGTGGCGTTGTTTTCGGACGGGCTAAGTAACTACAGTAATGACGAAGTACGGCAGGTATAGTAAGCCAGATGCATAAGACCATGGCCTACCTCGACTTTCCCGCAACATGCAGAACGAGCCGGAATGCACCTGGGGCATGCCCACCATGTTTCCTTGACAAGTGCTGGAGCACGGCGCTCATGCTTCCCATCCAAATATCGGCGGGGTTCAGGGGGATGTGCGAAGTGCTTTTCCCCAAAGTTGCGGGGCTGCTCAGAGATTTCGAGGGGCTCCTGCTTTTTGTCTTTAAAAATGTATCACGCTGTAGTTAGCCACGTTCCGGGCAACGTCTTTCCGCGGCTCGCGCAATCAATTCAAATTCATCCGCCAGAGCTGTCTCGTTTTGCTCTAGTGTTCCCCCCCTTAAACCCTAAATTGAATCGTTGGATCTTGGTAGCAATGTATTGGGAGAAGGCAAGGAGGCGCATCCCAAATGCAGCTCAAACTCTTACCCCATTTCTGAGTGAGAGCCGCTGGGGCCGTTAATCCTACTATCGGGACGCGAACATCGTGGATTCAGGTTCTCCTCGACATTTTGTCCATACATAGAGTTTTAAGGTGGTTGGTCCGTGTCTCGTTTCTTCGCTCATATTCTTATTTCACGGTTTAGGACTGCACTACCACTGCCACCTCTACTTCAACGGAGGTTGTACAAGATATTTGCTAGGATACTGCAAAATCCGCACGATTAAAAATCGTCACCGTGCTGCTGCTGCTGCTGCTACTACTACTACAACTACCACCACCTCTACTACTACTAGTGCGACTACTGCAGCAACAACAACAACTACAACAACAACTACTACTACTACTACTACTACTACTACTACTACTACTACTACTACTACTACTACTGCTTGTGCTTGTACTTCTCCAACCACTAGTACTACTCGCCCCACACCCTAAACCCCTGAACCCTAAACCCCACAAAACCCGAAGACCCCAGGACCCTAGGACCAAAAACTCTGATCTTCTTGCCTCGAAGCACTCAACTGCCAGAGGCTGGATCGTCTGGAGAACAAGGTGGCTTTTTTGAAGTTTGGCGGGTTTACGGGATTCGGATTTAGGGTTTAGAGTTTGGGGTTCAGGTTTTGGGGTTGGGGTTTAGGGCATTTGCAGGGAATAGGTTAGGTTTCGGCTTGTGGAGCATGCGGCTTTGAGGAGTACAGCGTCTGGTATGGAAGGTCAAGGGTGCAGGGTCTAGGGCGGGGACAATCCAAGTTGAAACATTTGCCATCTAATAATGATAATAATAATAACAATAATAACAATAATAACAATAATAACAATAATAACAATAAGAACAATAATAATAACAATAATAACAATAATAATAACAATAATAATAACAATAATAATAACAATAATAATAATAATAATAATAATAATAAGGTCAAGGGTTCAGGCTTTAGGGCCAAGTATGGTCTTGTCGCAAGCCATTCCGTGGAGTAGTTCACAGGCCCCCCCCCCCCCACCCGGTTGATTGGCATCTCGTCTCGACACTACGCCGTACACATGTAATGGTACCCGAACCTACCTCGCCAGAGCTATCCAAGAGCGAATCCAAAGTAGGCAGTGTAGCTGCAGACCTTCACACAGCCCGAGCCTGAACAGCAGTATCCCATTGTAGTCTGTTCAATACTCGCCTCGAAACCCTTAGTAGTCGCATCACCTTAGTGACCGTACACTCCCTGAATCCTGAACCCTGGAGTCAAGGTCACCTTGCACTGCCCAAGCCCTAAACCCTAAACTCAACCCTGTTCGGGTAATTTAAGGACCAAACCCCAAACCCCCCTCTCAGGAACCCTCAGGACCCTCGAAGAATGAACACTGAGTCCGCCTTATTCCGCCCAGGCCATGGTAGGATGTTGAAACTTGCAGGTTAAATAGCGCCATAGCTCAGTGAACCCTATAATTTAGAAGCTGCACCCACCCTGTAATGGTGACTATAAGGATTATAGTAGGGCCCTATTATGTTCCTATTATACCACTATTACAGGGTGGGGGCAGCTTCTAATCTATAATAATAAAAATGAAACCCTACAGTAGTAAGAATAATAATAGTAATAATAAGAATAATAAGAATAATAATAAAGAAAACCCAGAGCCTCAACAGGAGGAGGTCCTCGGAGCAATCAAGGCCCTTCTTGGCGGGCGAAGGGGGACTGGGGATTCCTTTTCAAGGGCTCTTAGAAAGGGTCTATACGGCTTATTATAAGGGCTACTAATAAGGGTTTAGTATAGGAGCCTTCATGAATGGGGATGCAGTTTTTGGGTTTCGGGGGGCTTTAGGGCACAGGCAGAGGGATACTTGGGGATTTCTTTGAGGGCTCGTTTGAGGTTTTGTATAAGGTTCGGGAAGAAATCTATAAGGGTTCCACAGGGTGTGCCTTCTTAGGTTTGTCTGAGTGTTCATGGGCCTCTTTAGTGGGATCGTGGCCTTCCTTTCATTTTGGAGATTCTCAGCAGTTTGCCCTTTGCATGTGCTCTCGTATACAGAGAGTTCAAACACGACCTTAACCCATGAGGGTTTCTTGCAACCTCTTCTAGTTATTGAGGCCCCTACATTATAGTACCAGTACCCTTATAGAATCCTTGTGGTACCCCTTATCAAAGAGCCTAGAAGCCGTAGGTTATGGTACGTCAAGGTCCATGTGTTCGGGGTGTTCACTGAAACTAGGGGGCCGCCTTGGGGTCCCAAGTCTACTACTTGGAGGTTCATGGGTAATTATAAGTGGGGTTTTTTAGTCGCATAATATGTGTTATAACTATAGTTATCCTACTTATAACCCTACTTATAACTACCCATGAACCTCCAAGTAGTCACGTATTGCGCTGAGAGAGACCTTCAAGTTCGTCGACACCCTCGGCCCTAGCATTTAGGAAGCCCCCCGATCCTATTCGAAAGACACATCCGACATAGCTCCTCCCTCGATAGAATCCCACATGATGGTTTTGTAGAGTATAATACAATGTATGACATTTCACAGTATCGTAAAGCATAGAGTAGTATGTTCTACTAGGATAATATAGGATAATACAGTATAACTTGAATATTGCATTTTAATATTGCATAATACAGTATAAATAGTTTACTAGCCTCTTTAGAATAGTCTAGTACGATATTATTTGACAAAGTATGATATACTGGTCCATGTACAAAAGACAAGTCAAATCCCCGGCGTTTCCGAGGGGCCAGGATGAAGGTACTGGGACACAAAGGTTGGGGGGACGTGGCGACGACACTGGCGCGCGGAGCTGCCGTCCCCCGCATGAGAGTGGACATTGTGACGGCGCGAGATGCTTGCGACAGTTGCCGATCCCCATTAAGAGCCAAACCACGGTCCGACTGACACGATGATGTCGTGTCTGTGTTGCTGCGGGCCAAAATACAAGTCTCGAAAACGCATGCGGATTTTTTTGCGAACTTTTGGTGGATGCGAATCCTTGCCTTGCATCCGTGACTCATCTCAATGCCTCCTGCAGACTTCACAACTTAGAAGCGGGAAGGAGCCAATCTGCAACGCGCTCGACAACAAGCAGACATGATGGTGAACATACTCGCCACCCTAAGCTCTAATATAGGGGCATTAATACTTGCCTATACTATTTTGGAGTTTCCTTATAAAAGTTGTCGTATAATATACCCCATAACCCTATTCTATTCTAACTGTTAAGGCCCCTTTCTGATCCGCCTAGCTCCTCTGAGGACTTCGTGAAGATGCTCTTCATCCTCATGCTCTCCCGAATGCTGAGGTCGATGGCCCACCCACTGTCTTTTTTTCGGGTGGGGTCTGATGGTTCTGCTGCTCCTCTTGGCCTTAGAGCAGGGAAGCTTTAACTTTTGTGGGGGAATATGACCCAATGGCCCCAAAGTAGTTCCTTTTTGGGGTTCATATATAGAATCCTATAAGGTAATCCTAAAAAGGAACTACTTTGGGGCCTGTGGGTAACCCTTATTGTTAAAGTTAAATGTTAACCTTTCTTTCCCGAAGTCTGCTGGACAAGTAGGAACACCACTGCTTGTACTGGACATGGTGCACAGCGTAGCAGCAGTAGTCTTCGTCGTCGCAGGCGTAGTCGTCGCAGCAGTGATAGGAATAGGAGTAGCAGTAACACAAGTACCCGAATCCCATCCTACAACTGCCGCCAGCTGGCAAGCCGAAAACGCCTGACACCCGAGTCCTGTCACCGAAAACTTAAACTCCCCGGCCTCAAGCCTCTGAGTCGAATTCAGAAATCTCAAGCCGGCAATGCTAGGGTGCAGCCATCCATGCCACGCGTGGAGCAGCTGGTAGAGTGGTACGAGGCGCACTGGCTTTAGTCAGGGGTCAAATATGCGCATCCACGCCGAGTCTGTGTAAGCTGTCAGTTCCTGCGATGCATGAAGAAGGTGTTGCTCATTTTCTGAGTGTCATTTTAGCTTTGGATTTTTCGTGTCATTCCCGTTGCATTTGTGTGATCTTTTCTTCACATTCATGATGTGGCGCTGGTGCCGGTTCTTCTGCTGGTGATGGTACTCATGCTGGCTAGGTTTTGGGGATTCTAGGCACCCTGGACCCTGAACCCTAAAGCCCTAAACCCTAAACCAGAACCATGGGTATCTAGAAGGAAAATTCATGGGTGGTTTCAAGTGGGGTTAAATACCTTGGAGTTCAGGGTCGTTTTTACAACGGCGCCGTATGACTGGGACCTGAAGAGGGGCCCTAATTTAGAGCACTTCCCATATTCCTGATATAACTAAATATCCTCTCGTCTCTTAAGTCGAAGCTTACGTGTCCGGTGTACATGAGCTCCAACCGCCGCGGAGCGCACGACCAGCCTTGAGACTCCGAACCGTAAGCCCCGAAACAGAAGAAGAGCAGGGGCTCAGGACTCTTAAGGGGTGTCAGGGAGGGAGCTCGATCTGCAGAATGTCCGAAAAAAGGGGGGTTCTTTTGAGCGTCGGGAAGATGGCAGATGGCAGAAGGAGCAGTCAAGATTGTGCCGATGAAGACTCAGACGCCCACCAGCGGTAGATTGTGTCATGCATCATCGTGAGCAATAAATAGCTCTTATTAACCGTGAGGCTATTTAGCCCAAATAAAACCGTGAACCCTTAACCCACCAGAATTTCAGGTCCATTTCTTCAGGCTCTTTGGGACAGACTGCCAGCCACAGGCTTTGGCGCAAGCGATTCAAACGAACAGCGAGCCCGTGAAGCAGCATTTCCAGGCCCGGTAATAACAGTAACAATAGTTCCGGTACGTTTTGCAGGGGTTTGTAGGGTTATTTCTTCTGGTTCCCTAGCATGATTTTCTTACAAACCTTCCTAATGTAGGTGTAAGTCATGGGCTCCAGAAGCCCTTCGATGTGTTCCCTTGTTAATCATGTATCGGCTGGTTTGTTTTGAGGGGTGTACGGTCCGGAGGTCCCTTCTGTGTTGGGGGGGGGCGGGTCCTACGGTTGATGATAAAAATCCTGCATTACACATAATAAGGAATATATCATAATTCCCATAGTTTCGGGTCCTTAAGCTAGTGCAGGACTTATATCATCAACAGTAGTAATCAGGATCCTGTTTAGCAGTTTAGCGCCAAGAGTAGGGCCGGCCTCACCCAGTTGATGTTTACGAGGTCCCTCGATGGAGCATGCAATCAATTTCTTAAAGTATTGCAGATCAGGGATCCCTTGTTGAAGCGGCGTTTGTATGCGACTGGGCTGGGTAAGGCACAGGCATTCAGGGGTCACAAGCCCGACCTGCATGCCGCAGCAGATGCAAGGTACAGGTTTTACCTCAAATAGTTCTGGTTTTCCAGCGTGTCAGGTGGCAGAGGGAGAGGCGTGCTGTAGCTTCGACTTGGCTTCGCTTTCTGGCCTCCCACGTCCTTATTATCCTTGTAGTGAGACCAACTTGACACTGCTGCGACAGGATGTCGTCAAGCAGATCAACACCCACATTCAGAATGCCGCGAAAGACAACGACAACCTGCAGAACGAGGCCACACTGAGTTTGGGAGAGGACTCGGCTTTGCAATGTGCATGTCTAATGAGTCTAAATGCTTGTTCTACCGTGGGCACGTGGACCAGAGCATTGCGTGAGGCATTAGGTCACTAGGTCGTCTCAGATTGGCACGGACTGCAACTGGCCACCATGGCTCGTCGCGTGATGTCGCTGATGCTGCTGGCCGCGGCTGTGGTCGCGTTTTGCCGCAGCACGGCTTTCGTGTCTGCGCCCAAGACCACGCCTCGCGCCGACGTCCTCGCTGCTCTGGCACCCATGGTGCTGGGGGCTCAGAAACTAGCGGCGGCAATTCTCTAATTAAGCATGTTCATGAGAAAGACTTGAAGCAAGCATGTATGCCCAAGACGCCCAGGGTCGTCCAGCCCGCCTTCGCTGAAGCCGATCTCCCGTACAACGGCAACTTCGACAACCCCACCTACTACGAGGAGTCGACCTCTTCCGACCTGTCTTACCTGCTCTTCTTCACAGCGGCATTGCTTGTGTACCTGGGCAAGACCGCCTTCGACAAGAGCGGCGCCAAGAGCTTGGGCGACGCAGTGAGCAAGTGAAGCTTGGTTTTTGCTGTGGCGAGTTCTTGCTCGAATGCTGCCCGACAGCCGTGCATATACCGCTCTTTTACACCCTAGACAGAGACTTCATGCCAACGTGCGCAAAGCAGCTCGTGACGCCTTGTGGCAGAGTCAACGATGCTAAGAAGGCAGCTGCAAGTGCTGAGGGCTTCGAGAGTTTGTGGACAAGCTGAACGAGTCGAAGTCGAGTCATACCAGGTCACTTGAGAGCATATCGTCTTCCTCCGATTTAGGCTTGCAGAGCTGTGCCCAGCTGTTGAGTAGGTGTTCTAGGTTGTCAAGAAACGAGAACCATGGCTCGTCGCGTGATGTCGCTGATGCTGCTGGCCGCGGCTGTGGTCGCGCTTTGCCGCAGCACGGCTTTCGTGTCTGCGCCCAAGACTACGCCTCGCGCCGACGTCCTCGCTGCTCTGGCACCCATGGTGCTGGGGGCTCAGAAACTAGCGGCAATTCTAAGCATGTTCATGAGAAAGACTTGAAGCAAGCATGTATGCCCAAGACGCCCAGGGTCGTCCAGCCCGCCTTCGCTGAAGCCGATCTCCCGTACAACGGCAACTTCGACAATCCCACCTACTACGAGGAGTCGACCTCTTCCGACCTGTCTTACCTGCTCTTCTTCACAGCGGCATTGCTTGTGTACCTGGGCAAGACCGCCTTCGACAAGAGCGGCGCCAAGAGCTTGGGCGACGCAGTGAGCAAGTGAAGCTTGGTTTTTGCTGTGGCGAGTTCTTGCTCGAATGCTGCCCGACAGCCGTGCATATACCGCTCTTTTACACCCTAGACAGAGACTTCATGCCAACGTGCGCAAAGCAGCTCGTGACGCCTTGTGGCAGAGTCAACGATGCTAAGAAGGCAGCTGCAAGTGCTGAGGGCTTCGAGAGTTTGTGGACAAGCTGAACGAGTCGAAGTCGAGTCATACCAGGTCACTTGAGAGCATATCGTCTTCCTCCGATTTAGGCTTGCAGAGCTGTGCCCAGCTGTTGAGTAGGTGTTCTAGGTTGTCAAGAAACGAGAACCATGGCTCGTCGCGTGATGTCGCTGATGCTGCTGGCCGCGGCTGTGGTCGCGCTTTGCCGCAGCACGGCTTTCGTGTCTGCGCCCAAGACTACGCCTCGCGCCGACGTCCTCGCTGCTCTGGCACCCATGGTGCTGGGGGCTCAGAAACTAGCGGCAATTCTAAGCATGTTCATGAGAAAGACTTGAAGCAAGCATGTATGCCCAAGACGCCCAGGGTCGTCCAGCCCGCCTTCGCTGAAGCCGATCTCCCGTACAACGGCAACTTCGACAATCCCACCTACTACGAGGAGTCGACCTCTTCCGACCTGTCTTACCTGCTCTTCTTCACAGCGGCATTGCTTGTGTACCTGGGCAAGACCGCCTTCGACAAGAGCGGCGCCAAGAGCTTGGGCGACGCAGTGAGCAAGTGAAGAGTGTTTTTACGGTCGTTACAGGCCTGTACTGTGCGATAGCTCTAGTTGTCGCAAGACTGTCTGTAGCTGCGCGTGCATGCTGCAGCTAGAGAAAAACGGGAATTGAACTGCAATTTCGTTCATGTTCGCTCTCACCACATCTGCTTTGCAAAGGCGAGCTATCAGTCTTGAGTGGCGTCTGCCTGCCAGCTGCTAGCTATGACCGCTTGCTCGTGGCTGCAGTCAGGCTCACAGGCTCAAACACTGCCTCAGGACACGTTCTCTGTAGTGCATAGTCATGGCTCGTCGCGTGATGTCGCTGATGCTGCTGGCCGCGGCTGTGGTCGCGCTTTGCCGCAGCACGGCTTTCGTGTCTGCGCCCAAGACCACGCCTCGCGCCGACGTCATCGCTGCTCTTGCACCCATGGTGCTGGGGGCTCAGAAACTAGCGGCGGCAATTCTCTAAGCATGTTCATTACAAAGACTTGAAACAAGCATGTATGCCCAAGACGCCCAGGGTCGTCCAGCCCGCCTTCGCTGAAGCCGATCTCCCGTACAACGGCAACTTCGACAACCCCACCTACTACGAGGAGTCGACCTCTTCCGACCTGTCTTACCTGCTCTTCTTCACAGCGGCATTGCTTGTGTACCTGGGCAAGACCGCCTTCGACAAGAGTGGCGCCAAGAGCTTGGGCGACGCAGTGAGCAAGTGAAGCTTCGGTTTTTGTAACCACCACGTCCGCTGCCAAACACCCTGGCAAAGCGGGTGAGTTCATGGACCAAAGACTTGCCCCCTCGCGCAGGAATCAATGCGTGATCCGAGCTCGCTCCGATGGATGAGCCTTCTGCTGCTGCTGATGATGCCGATGATGCTGAGGATGGTGATGATGATGGTTTGTCAGTCTGTGGGCCTGCTAGCGATGGTGAGGACAGAGATGTCAGCGATGCTAGTGAGAGTGTTTTTTGTGACTGCTCCTGTCACAAGTTCCTGCACTTATGAAGCTGTAGCTGCCGACGGCAGTCTCAACGTTTCGCGAAGCCCGCGCAGGCTCTCCAGACCCTCCCTTGCAAAGGATCAGGGTGTTGCTTGGAGGTTCATGGGTCGTTATAAGTAGGGCTGTAAGTCTCTTAACATGGGTTATAATTACACGTATGGTTGTCCTACTTATAACCCTACGTATAGCCAACCATGAACCTCCAAATACGGGTTCAAAGCCCCGGCCCGGATCTGAGCCCCGAGAGCCGCACAGGAAATCAGGGGACGCCTCTTCAGAGCCTTCACCGCGCTGAAGGCCGACTTGACTGATTTACTGCTTTGGGGCTTGTTGTTCTAACAGTGTTATCCTTTTTGTTCTATCGAGTTTGGTCTGTACACGGCATACACAAGTGAGGTTTCAGTTACTAGTGGGAGGGTTCTAGGGTTTAGGGCTTGCAGTTGGCTGTGGCGTTTTAGGGTCCTTTTCTGTGCGGGTGGAACACGCAGGTTGACTCGCGCGCGTCCGCAAGTTCTGACCTGTGTGATCAGTGGAAGTCTTATTGATTCGACAGTTCGACAGCATGAGCAGAGTAGGAATGAACTGCACGAGCAGAGATGACGACGGCGACGGCCATGGCGATGACGACCACGGTGATGATGATGACGCAGCTCTTGCCATGGGTTTTAGTTTAACACCTGCTGCAGAGTATGGGGGTTTCAGATAATCAGGGACCCATGCTCGATACCCGTAGAAGAAGCGATGGCCGACTCGACTTCACCGGCATATCCGAATCTGGAAAAGCATCCAAAACCCTAGGGAAGCCAAAAAAAACCCTCTACAATTTCAGAGCACGCTGTGTTCTTTTGCACATTGCGTATCTTATCCACCACCCGTCGACCTAGCACCAGCTTTCAAGGCGAATTCCCAAACTAGCCACCGCACCACCCCTAATCCCTCAACTCTAAACCCTAAAACTCCAAAACCCTAAACCCACACCACCCCCAAACCCTAAATCCCCCAGCCCCCCAAGGCCAGCACTGAGGGCCCCCTAAGATCTCTGGCGCAGGAGAAAGCCCAGCTCCGCTGATTTCCTTGTTTGGGTGCCGACCTCGGCTGAATCCATCGACGACCCCCAAAGGGACCTTAATTTAGAGAGCCACACTCATGTACATATAGAAACAAACAGAGACATACGCACATTTATACATATATGCATATGCATAAGAAAGTAAATGAATCAAGAAGTCAATGGAAAGATCAACATGTACATACATACATACGTACTTTGGGTCTTGACCTTTTACAGAGACAGACAGACAGACCAGAGACAGGCAGGTAGGCAGGCAGGCAGGCAGGCAGACAGACAGACACACACAGACAGAGCTTTTCCCAGCAACCGAGGCGTGCGCGCACACACGCACACACATGCACGTGCTCGTGTGCATGTTGACCTAAGCTAAAACATAAATAATGCATTACTGAAAGCCTTAATGTCGAGAATCGGGCTTATAAGGGCTGTACAGTAAAGTCTACCTTTCCCACGCAAACGTTTTAACAGCTATCACCCTGGAGGCTCGACAGCCCTGAACCATTGTTGCTTTTATCATCAGTGTCCTGATGATGCTTGTTTTTCTTGCTAGTGCAATTGCTATTATTCTTGTTCTGTTTATTGTTACTTTCGTAGCACAGTACCGTACCTGTATCGTTATTCATGTTCGTATGATCATGGTTTTACCGACTGGTGTATCAACAATTTCTAGTACTACAACCAGCGCTGGACTGGCCCTGCCGTCTCCTGATGGTCCCAGAGGCCCCAAAGTAGTTCCTTTTTGGGGTTCATATATAGAATCCTATAAGGTAATCCCCAAAAGGAACTACTATGGGGCCTGCTCAATGGGGAGGGTACAAGGGATCCTTAGGGAACTTTCAGGGAACCTAGGGAGAATTAGGGATTTGTAGGTTATCTACCCCCCCCCCCCCCAAAAGGATACTATAATTCAGGCTTCGCAGATTAGCCATAGTGACATAGTGGCAATCCGTCACTCCACTTCTCCTCCATCTCATATTCCTTTAACGGGGTCTATAGGTGTTTTTACAATGGTTCCCACGACGGTTACTATAGGGTTTAGGTGTTCCGGTGTTAGACGCGCTGTTTTGGGAAGGCGGTCTACTCAACTCCTGCGCCGTTGCAGCAAACTTCGCGCAACACCCCAGCTGAGGCGCAGGCTGGAAGATGTAATGTAGGGCCTTAATAACTAGGATAGGGTTCCCTTGAAAGGGTTCGAGAAGTATAGTAGGGTTCTTGATATGGGGGCCTGAATAGGGTTTTGGGGCTCTCCTTACTGGAAGTATAGTATGCTATACACGCAAACCCTGTTCCAATCATCAAGGCCCCTACAGCACTTGTGTCCGTGGGTATGTTCCAGACTGAGGAAGCGAGGTTCGAAACATGTGCTGGGAAATAGTCAAGGAGCTTAGGTTAAGGTGAAAGACAGCATCTTGCTTACGATATCCTAAAACCCTACACCCCAAACCCTACCCTAAACCCTAAACCCTAAACCCTCAACCCGGTAACTTGCAGTAAATTCCTTAGGAAGCGTCCAGGATGGGTCTGGCAGTCCGTGAGGTCCAGGTCGTGAAGATCGGGCCAAACACGTTACGCAACGCAGCAGGGACAGCGCAGAGGCGCAGGGGCCGTAAAGTTCAGCGCCGCAGCCATTTGAGGAGTTATGAGAGAGAGGCATGGAGCGTCGGCAGCATTTTACTATACTAGACTATACTATACTATATTATGCTATATAAGATTTTATCATGCTGTATCATACCATATCACACAAAACTATACTATACTATTCGATTATACTATAACTGTGTATATACTATAACTTTTCTTCTTACTACGCTAGACTATATTTCAGACTCAGGCTCAGGCTCCCCTTCCGATTCCCTATTCTGACTCGAGGCCCGGATGTCGAACCCGGATAAGACATGGGTGGTTGTGAAAGTTATGGTCCCTCTTTGGCTCCTTATTATATTACGGCACCTAATATTTAGGGTACCCAATTAGGGGCCAGAATTTTGACAACTACCCACATGTTTCGGCGCTCCTTCGTGAAAATACAGGCAGCAGCCAAAGCTTGGAGGTTCATGGGTAGTTATAAGGGTTCCTTTAAGGGTCCCTTTGAAGGGATCTATATAAGGGTATAGGGCTTAGGGTTTAGGTTCTACTTGGAGGTTCATGGGTAGTTATAAGTGGGGTTATAAGTCCCGTAGTATGGGTTATTGCTATAGGTATCCTACCCAGCAATCAGTGTCGTCAGCCGCCTGTCGTCCCTGCTGGTGCAGCGAATGGAGATTTCCGGGTCTGCTAAAGCATGTTCAGTGCACAGCTTACAGGAATCAGACGCCTACCAGCAGCATGCCCGCGATGTAAGGAGTCGGTTATCATTCTAACTTAGCTTTCACACGTCTATCAAGAACGCTTTCAAGAGAGTCCAAATCACAGGGGTGTGAGTGTATTGCTGTCGGTCTACAACCCTGGACCTTCAACAGCTCGAACTTAAGGTCCTTCAATAGTCATGTCACGTCACGCGGTCGACTACCCTAACCCCTAAACCCTAAACCCTAAACTCCTAAACTCATAAACCCTTAACCCTAAACTCCTAAACTCCTAGATCCTAAACCCCAAACCCTGCTAAGCATCTCAAGACGGTGGGGCGAGGCTCCCGGCTAAAGTAGGGGTGATCGGTCTGTTTCCTTCAGGGCTCACCGGCTCTTGAAGCTCTGAGTGCCAAGAACTTCAATGGGCTCCAAGTTTTTTTTTCGGGCCCCCTCCATGTTAAGAAACAACCCCCCCCCCCCCCCCCCCCCCCCGATTTCACCAATGCTAGGCCTCCACTGCAGTGCGTCTGTGCAGAAACACCCTAGACCCTGAACCCTACACCCTGCACCCTAGACCCTCCCACTTCAGTGTGTCTGTGCAGAAACATCCTAACCCTAAACCCTGCACCTTACACCCTAAACCCTAAACCGCAAGCGCTACACCCTACTTCAGTGTGTCTGTGCAGAAACAGCTTTAGCGACCTAAGCCTGAGATTTCGGATCTCGCCCACCCCGGCTGTCGTCCCGGAAGCTCCGCAGTACCCACGGTTTTCTGCGGAGGGCGTTTAGGGGAACTACTACTGTAGGGGCCTTTAATAATTAGAGTAAGGTTTTGGGGCCCACTATACGATAACTACAAATAAGGAGCCCCCAAATAGTATAGGTAAGAAAAGAAAGGCCCCTATAGTACAGCAAGGACTATACTATAACTATATTAAGGAGCGCCCAAAATAATGTAGGTAATACAAAAAGGCCAGGAGTGAGTCCAAGATGCTTTTCGGTACGCATGGGGAGCTTCCGGCTGCGTTGGTGAAGCACCTTCATCGCGGCTTCGCGAACCGATGGTCTCCTTAGGAACTATTTTTTGTTGTTTTTGTTCATAAAAAGCCAAGAGAATATTAAACATGTTATCTTTATTATGGTTCTAAGGGGAGTATAGGAATCTTTCCCCCTACTGCACTACCTGCAGCAGGGATGAGTCCTCTAGTGTACGAGCCCGCAGAGATCATACTTTAGGACAGTTCTTGGCTCTTGGTGGGTACGTGTAGAAATCGAAAGCGGAGATGCCCTCTCTGTGTCGTGTGAGCCGACGTTTCGATTTGATCCAGCACAGCAGAGCCGCGGATTCGAGGAGGAGAGGGTCATACACCTAGTAGCTGAGTGGATTTTACACTTAACACTTTTTTGGATAATATTACCCACTATAAAATCGAAAGTGTACACTTTTTGGGGCTTATGAAGTCAGCAACTAAGTACAGGAGCTTGAAAAAGCTAAACTATGGAGGTGCTTTCCTGGGCTTTTGCTGCATCGCTTCTTTGCCCAAGTATGATGAGCTGCGGTATATTGAAGACTGCACCACGTCCAACGCAAACGTGCGCAACAACCAGGGTCAACCCAGGGCAAACCAGGGGCCCAGCGTCCAGGCCCAGGGTCTTCGCGTCAGGGCCTGATGACCGTTACCGGAATCATCGCTCTTTTGTCATTCAGAGTATTGTCGTATCATTGTCATGCGATTTCAGATGCCGATTGCTTTTGTCTTGGGCAGGGTGGCCATGCACAGAAGTAGACTTGAAGTAGACCACACAAGATGAGACGCGAAATACAAGGAGTCTAGTCATTTTTCTGGGAGCAGGCTCTCGAAATCCGCAGGCACAATATACTACGCCCCCGCTGAAGACTTGAGAATCTTGAGACACAAGCGGGCGAGGCAAAAGGGCCAGCATGCCAGCGTTCGCTACGGCCGCCGACACCCTCGATAGCCTGAACCCTATAGAACCGCCACGGGACCCTTATAGAAGCCTTATGGAGTCCTTTTAGACCCCTTACGGGACCTTTGTGGTACTCTGAAAGGGCCCCTGAGGCCCAAACACGAAGACCCCCGCCACCATCCCGGCTGAGCCTGAAGGGCCTGAATTGGTGACGCCTCCCAACATCACGTTTACTGCAGGGGCCAAAATAATTGGAATAGGGCTTGGGGAGTGTATTCTACTATAATGGTATAAGGAACCCGCATGTTAAGGCCCCTAATTACACTACAAACCCTAAACCTCAAAACCCTAACACCCCAAACGCATAAACCTCAAAGTACAGTGGAGCCCGATGCCTTCGCCAGAGACCCCAATACCCCTCAATTAAGGAATACACCTTAAATTATAAGGGGATTCGTATTCTGATTTACGTTAAGCTATATTCCTTAATTCAGGGGTATGGGGCTCTCTGGGTCCATGTACTGCCAGTAGTGGTGCAGGAAGCGAGTAGATGGTGGGAAAGTCAGAACAGGTTTTGAGTGGATCCTTTACACTGAAAGTTGCAGGGAACTAGACTGCTAAACCGTGTTGATGCGGGCGCTGTCTAGAATCGTCTAAATCGTAGCAATGGCAGGAGCTAGTGTTGCTTTAGTTCTACGACCACCAGCGGCTGTCTGCCGTCGACAACTATCCTGCTATTGCTGCTGTGGTGCCCGCACTACTGGCACTACCCACCAGCACCACCAGCACCATCATGCTCTTGTTACTGGAAGTGTCTTCCTCTTTGCTATGGTGATATCAAGATGAAAAGTTACCTCATCAGTGTCAAAGCCGGCATTATCGTTCATGCCGTCAGTCTCATCGCCACCACCATCACCATATTGATGCACAGCCACCACCACTGCTACAATCGTCATCATCCTAGTCACCATCGCCTCTGTTGTTGTGGTCTGCTCCATCCTCATCATCATCGTCATCATCAGCATGATCATCATGAGAGCATCATCAGCATCAGCATCATCAGCATCAGCATCACCATCACTGGCACCAGCAAAAGCTCCATGCACCATCACCATGACCATCAGCATCAGCTTCATCGTCGTCGTCGTCATTATTACCGTTCGCCACCATCTTTATCATCCTCGACATCATCGCCACCATCATCATCAGCACCACCATCACCATCGTCGTTGTGATTGAGACGGCTGCCAGCGCCACCGACGCCACGTTGCGGCACCCGCACCAGCACCAGCACTAGCACCAACACTGTTGTCATTGCTTTCATTGCGGCTGCTGTTATGGATGTGTCGCCACTGATGGTTAGACCTGGCCGCACAGGAAGCCCGTTTCGAACTGCAGCCACCTCGGCCCAACTCCTCAAGCCAAGACAAGCAACCCACCAACTCTGAGGCACTGCCCGAGACCCCCAACCATAAAAACCATCAGTAAGGAGAGGGCCCAGAAATTGGAAGCTCTTGCCCGTGGACTCCGAAGGCACTGTGAAGCGAACTCGGGCACAGCGTACACTTAGACGGACAGCAAAGGCACATGACTCTGTGCATGCTGCATACATGTTTGTTCATGGAGGTGTCTGGTTATCCATCCATATAAACTGTGTTCTTGAGAACATATGCACGGCATCACATGGTGCCAGTCTTCAGTTCCAGCTCCTGTTGCCCAGAAGCACCCTAAACGCGAGACTCTAAACCCTAACCCCCCAAGTCCCTAAAATTCCATGGCAGTCTCCAGCCAAAAGCCCCCTTGAGCCATGGTGGGCTGTGCCTGCGCCCTAGATGCCCTGTGAAGGGTCGTAGCGGTTTCGCTTCGTGGCTCGGGGTTTCCGGGTCCCGTTTTGGGGTCAAGGGGTCAGGGAGAAGTCTAGAGCTGAGGTTGAGGTAAGCTGTAGGTTCGAGGTTCAGGGTCTACAGTCTAGAGCGCAGGGTTTCGCGCGGGTGAGCCGCTCTACGGCAGAAGTCGAATGCTTTGGTATCCCGAGCTTGAAGCAACACCTAAACCAACTGCCGAATCAAGCCCTAAACCCTAAACCCCCTAACCCCAAACCCCTCGCACCCCTAAGCCCTAAACCCCCTAAGCCCTAGACCCCAATCCCCTCGACGAAGGCAGGGCCTCTCCTCGACCAAACTTGCTTACTGTAGGGGCCTTAAAAATTAGAATAGGTGTCTGCGGGCTCGACGTGCCCCCAAGCCCTATTCTGATTAATTGTTTAGGCCCCTATAGTACCATTCTTACCACTTTCGGAGATGGAAGAGCTGAAAGATCACGTGATCTCCCCTGCAAAGTGGCATCTTATTGGAGCCCTTGAAGAAGCCTCCAGGAGCGGGAGGAGCCCCTTAAAGGGAACTCCAGAAAGTTGGAACATGGATTAATGGTAGGATCCCCTATAATTTGCCTTAAAGGGGTTACGATAATGATATTCCAACTTTCTGGCTTCTACTTTAATGATTAATGATCCCTAAACCCTAAACCCTAAATCCTAAACCCTAAACCTTAAACCCTAAACCCTAAATCCTAAACCCTAAACCCTTTAAGGGGGAGACCCCTGAGGTGAAGCAGTGCTTGCTCCTGAGCCCAGAAGGCGCTGAGACAGCCTCGGGGGCTTCGCATCTTTCGATCTCTCCGGTTTTTGTTTTGGGGGGGGGGGTAAAGGTTCAGGGTTCCCGGTTTAGGGTTCAGGGTTCAGGGTTCAGGGTTCCGGGTTTAGGGTTTCGGGTTCAGGGTTTCGGGTTTCGGGTTCAGGGTTTAGGGTTCAGAGGGTAGGGAAGTTGGATCTGAAGGTTTGGGGAGGAGGGCTTTGCCGTGCGGGTGGATCCCGAGGGCTGGAACCTGCTCGGATTCGAAGCTGGAGCGCTTAAGTGTTTGGGGTGAAGGCCTCGCGCCGCATGCCAGGCGTCGCCGCAAGACTTGCGCATGAAAGCAGCGCCGCTTGAAATCATCGGTTGCCCTTGGCCCTTGAGGTGCAACAGAGGCGGTAGAAAGTGTGGTGTCGCTGCTCGAACCCCTGAACCCCAGCCCTTAAGCTTGTCCCCAAATCCGAAAGCCACACACTCCAGCCCTCATTTGCTTCAGGCCCTATTTGTGCCCCCAAATTTCTGTTGGCAGGCTACTTCCCCGCCGGTGCTGCCTGGGTGACGCTGAAGCCGCGCTTCGTGGCCTGCCCTGGAGAAGCTGTAGCAAGGTTTCCTACCGGAATGCTCAGGCAATGCTTAGAGAGTGTTTGTAACCCTAAACCCTAAACCGTGTTGAGCGCTTGTCAGAGCTTGCTGAGACTTGTCGGTCATAAACCTGAGTATAGAACCTTGATCTTCCGCTACAGGGCATCTGGTGCTGCAAGCCCAGAGAGCCCAATACCCCTTCATTAAGGAATATACCTTAAGCAGCCTTAAGCCATAAGGAGATCCTTATTATGATTTAGGCTGTATTCCTTAATTAAGGAGTATTGGGCTCTCTGGGAGGAGGTTGTCTCAAAGTCCCAGTTAAAGAAGAAGCCGGGCCGGCAAGGTGAGGCAATGCATCTCGAGGAGCCTGCAGGACCTCTGTACTAGAGGGGCCTGAATAATAATAATAATTACCTATACTCTTTGGGGGGGATCTTTATTATGGTTATAGCATAATTAATGGGCCCCAAAACTCTATTCTAATTATTAAGGCCTCTATAGTATCGTTCCGTCTTTCGTGCCTGCCTGCCTGAAGCTTTGACAGTAACTACCAAGGCAGACTCACAGGAATACCAAAAGAAACCATAATACGTTATTAGGAGCCCAGTCTAAAAACCCACGAGTCTGAAAACTTGATTGAACCCTTGTGGAAGAGAGCCCGACCGGAAAGCCACCCGTGAGCGTCCGTGGTTCTTCATAAAGTCATTAACCCTTGCAAAATCCAGCGGAAGACCTTGAACATAGGCAGAAGATCTGTTCAAAGCCCCATACATGCCCTCAAAGGGTCGTTTCGGTTTTGAGGTGGCGAAGAGTCATGCAGCCTCCTTCGCCGAAGCGCCGGAAGAGGCCTTTGGGGTTCGGGGTCTTTTTTGAAATGCTTAGGGCTTTAGGGTTTAGGGTTGCAGATTGTTTTTGTGCTCTTGGGATGTTTTTCATCAGCGCCTGGCGATGAATGTTATTGCCAGTCCGTGGTCGTCTGCTCTGCGTGATCTCCTTCTTTCGCTTTGTGTCGCGCGGAATATGGAGTGTTGCAATAGTAGTGGTAGTCGGAGCGGCAGTGGTAGTCGTCGTAGAAATCATGGCAGTCCTAGTCGTCGTCGCCGTAGTAGTAGTAGTAGTAGTAGTAGTAGTAGTAGTCGTGGTGGTGGTGGTGGTGGTGGAGCAGTAGTAGTAGCAGTAGTGGTTGTTGTTGCAGGAGTAGTAGTCGCAGTAGTAGTAGTAGTAGTAGTAGTAGTAGTAGCAGCAGCAGCAGCAGCAGCTTCAGCAGCAGAAGTAGCAGTAGCAGTAGCAGTAGCAGTAGCAGTAGCCGTAGCAGTAGCAGTAGCAGTAGCAGTAGCAGTAGCAGTAGCAGTAGCAGTAGCAGTAGCAGTAGCAGTAGCAGTAGCAGTAGCAGTAGCAGCAGCAGTAGCAGTAGCAGTAGCAGCAGCAGCAGTAGCAGTAGCAGTCGCAGTCGCAGTCGCAGTCGCAGTCGCAGTCGCAGCGGCAGTGGCAGTGGCAGTGGCAGTGGCAGTGGCAGTGGCAGTAGCAGTAGCAGTAGCAGTAGCAGTAGCAGTAGCAGTAGCAGTAGCAGTAGCAGCAGCAGTCGCAGTCGCAGTCGCAGTCGCAGTCGCAGTCGCAGTGGCAGTAGCAGTAGCAGTAGCAGTAGCAGTAGCAGTAGCAGTAGCAGTAGGAGTAGGAGTAGCAGTAGTAGTAGCAGTAGTAGTAGCAGTAGCAGTAGCAGTAACAGTAGCAGTAGCAGTAGCAGTAGCAGTAGCAGTAGCAGTAGCAGTAGTGGCAGTAGCAGTGGCAGTGGCAGTAGCAGTGGCAGTAGCAGTAGCAGTAGCAGTAGCAGTAGCAGTAGCAGTAGCAGTAGCAGTAGGGGCAGCAGCAGTAGGAGTCTGGCAGTAGCAGTAGCAGCAGCAGCAGGAGTAGTAGTGGTAGTGGTAGTGGTGGTAGTAACCAAGTGGTGTAGTAATAGTGGGAGCAGTGGTAGTAGAGGTAGTGGTGGTAGTGGTAGTGGTAGAAGTGGTAGTAGTAGTAGTAGTAGTAGTAGTAGTAGTAGTAGTAGTAGTAGTAGTAGTAGTAGTAGTAGTAGGCACCCCCCTACCAACTACACTTGCTCTCAACCATGTTAAGACAACATCCATTTTACTCGGTATTTACGGCACTTTCGTCATGTGCGATCATCCTAAGAGGCCTAAAAATCGACTTGTCGAGTTTGCAAACTCGGGCTCTTGATTTTGGACTTGCTTCTGGGGGTGGGTGGGGGGGTGGGGGGGGATGATGACGACAGTGTTACGCGAACACACCCAGCAGTATCACCACAAGAGCCGTTTCACTGGGTATTTACGGTACTTTCGTGATGTCAGACTTTGTTACATATTCTGAGCCCCTACTTCTCGACTATGCGTATCAAACTATGCTGTTTGGAACTGTTTGCAGAAAACTCGAAATTGGGTGGGGGAAAGCTTCTTCGGGGATGATCACGACACTGTTTTGCGGACACCCTGAACAATATTTCCACACTCAAGCGCGCACACACCACACACACACACACACCACTTCAAAAACAGACCCTCCTACGCAGAGGTTGGGCGGTAGGGGTGTTGGCCAGCCCCTCCCACGGACAGCTGGCATCTTTGTTTTTGATGTTTAGCAGATGTTGCGCTTCAGGTTTTAGAAATGTTAAACCCTTCTTGGCAGCACCTGGTTTTGCACGGTATTTACAGCGTTTTCGTACTATCCGACCACCTGGGGTTTATCAGTTTCTTCCCCGTCGAGCTTGCAACTCCAGCTGCTGTCGCAGTTTTGGAGCCTGAGCCCCTGCAACTTCACCGGCTGTGACAGTTAAGGAAACTGAGCCTCTGCAACTTCTGCGGCTGTCATAGATAAGGAGCCTGAGCCCGTGCATCTTCTGCAACTATCGCAGTTAAGGCGCCTAGCAGCTACCGCTGCCCAGCCCGGATGGAACAAGTGTAGTTGGGAGGGGGGGGTGGCTAGTAGTAGTAGTAGTAGTAGTAGTAGCAGTAGTAGAAGTCAAAGTCGAAGTAGAAGTAGAAAGTAGAAGTAGTAGCGGCACAGCAATAACCGCGACAACAACAGGATATGGCCAGATTCATGGTAACTCTACCAGGAGCAGTGTTACGGCTGTTACGAGTCTCGTGAAAATTTCTCGGATAAACCTTAAGAAGCCACTATTATTGAAATTGCCCAAGGTGCTTTTGCACATGGTCACATGCAAAAACCTCTTATTTTGCATATCATTGCTGGCATCAGTATTCCTATGTCTACGAGGAGCGTCATCTTCCTAAACTAGATGCCGTCAGCTGTTGATGCAAACAGCAAAGAGCCATCCGGCTGTTTGCATCAACAAATTTCGAGGCTGCTAGATCTCATTCCTTTTGGTTGCGCAGGCTAGCAGTGTTACGGACATACCAGGTACGGCTACCGTTACTAAGCTTCATCCTATCACGAACGCTTCGAACAGCACTACCATCATGAATGGCAGTACTCTGGTTGGTAGCACCGTGATTAACATCAACGTGTTGCATATACATGCACACGTATGTGCATACACATATATACGTATGCAGCACATAATGGGATGTTTATAAACATAAATATCTCGGATGATGCTGGTGATGGTGCGGTGTGAAGATTTGTGGTCTTGCTGGCAGGAGGGGCGACAAGAGCCATCATGGCCGGACATCCTGCCCAAGTACCTGAAGAAGAAGGCTCGGAAATCAGCGGTGTTCAGGACCCCGAGGTCGTTTCAGCCAATTACCTTTCCTGACGGCACCCAGGGATGTCCCAGCCTTGGCGAAGCCCTGCAGCCCTTCCTGGAACAGTCGGGGTGGTGCATCAAAACTCTCCTTGCGTTGCCTAGTTTCGGAACTGGTCCGTTGGGATCAAAGCAGCGCTCGAAGGCTACTTGGAGGTTCATGGGTAGTAAAAAGTGGGATTGTAAGTCCCTTAATATGGGTTGTAACTACAGTTATCATACTTATATCCCTACCTATAACTAACCATGAACCTCCAAGTAGCTCCAAGCCCACTGGCCTGAACTGGAAAAAACAAGGCCCTTCAGAACCTACTTCCCGCAAGTATCTGCTGGCCCACATGTGCTTGCCACCCTAAACCCTAAACCCTAAACCCCAAACCCCAAAACCAAAACCCAAAACCCAAACCCAAACCCCAGTTGAAGAAAGACGACGAGCTGGATGTCGATGCTGCCCTCAGGAGTCTCTCCCCGAAAATTAGGGGTACCTTATGTGGGGGCCCCTATAATAAGGATCCTATTTTTTAGGGTCCTATGTTAGGGTCCTCTATTTGCAATCCCAAAAGCTGTCTGGTTCAGGGTGGAGGGTTTAGGGGTGGAGAAGTTAATGACTTGGCAGCTTTGTTTTACCTAAAGAGGGGCGGACGGGTTTATAGGGTTCTGGGTTTGCAGTGTCCGCTCAGTCGGATATCGACGTCGGATTTTGCCTACCAGCTTCGAGCTTTCAGACTTTTCGCGCGTGCGACCTTCGACTTTGAGTGTTCTACCTAAACCCCCAAAGTAGGTAAGATAATGGCCCATAGCCTATAAAAGGCCATTTTTCTACATACTTTGGGGGTCCAGCTACTTCCTCAGACTGTGCCTGAGCTATGAAAGACTTGAGCCCAAGGGCCCTCGCCTAAACTACATCCCGAACCTCCGAAACGACTCGATTGTTCCTGGTAGCCACGAGTTCCACGACCCAGAGACTCCAATACCCCTTAATTAAGGAATATTCCTTAAATTATAGTAGGATCCCTAGTAGGATTTAAGGAATATTCCTTAAATTATAGTAGGATCCCTAGTAGGATTTAAGGAATATTCCTTAATTAAGGGATATTGGAGTCTCTGGGGAGTTGCTACTGGGTCAGAGAGCCCTCAAAGAGGAGTTTCAGGAGTCTTGGGCTCCCAGGGAGCCCAAGACTCCTTAATTAAGGAATCTAGCCTCCTTATGGTTTAAGGTATATTCCTTAATTAAGGAATATAAGCTTAAATCATAATAAGAATTTCCTTATGGGGGTTTATGGGAATTTTCGTTAGAGAGCCCGATACCCCTGAATTAAGAGATATACCTTAAATCATAATCAGAATCTCCTTATGGTTTAAGGTATATTCCTTAATTAAGGAATATAAGCTTAAATCATAATATGACTGTAAAATACCTTATGGTATATTCCTTAATTAAGGGGTATCTTGGGCTCTCTGGGCTCCCGGAAGCAATTTTTGAGAAATTTTGCTGCAGCTCGTCCTCGGTTTCAGGGGAGGGAGCCCCTAAAGGCTGAAGCCTAATATAGGGGCCGTAATAGTTACAATAGGGTTTTGGGGCCCATTATACTATATTTATCACAAGGAACTCCCAAAGTAGCCTTGGTAATTATTGAGGCCCCTATAGTACAAGCCTTCAGCCCTGGATTGCGGAGCCCTGCTTTCCAGGAAAGTCGCCGCCACTAGAGCGGCGGGGCGCGCGAAGGCAGCCTCTTCTTGGTATCCTGATTATGCTCAGCCTTTGTAACGTTGATACCTGGCCACAGCCAGTCCTAATCACAGAATCTCATGATGATGGTGGGGATAGCGCGAATACTGTCTATAAAGCCGAAGATGTCTCTACACAGCATATGTTTGCTGACATCCACGGCGCTGGATTCTGGCGCCCGCTGCTCTGCAGGTTTCCCACGATGAGCTCGACGCTGAGGTCCAGCAGGCTGCGTAAGTATCGGGCAAACAAACTTGAAGTTTCAAGTGGTGGGTGTTGGACGTAAACATACATACACAGTTTGTGTGTGTATGTATATATATATATATACGCATACATTTACATTACATTTCACTGATTCGTACGTGCATACATACATGCATGCATACGTAAGTACACATATACACACATACATATACATCATAGATCATCACAGAACATCGAGATGTCTTTAGACTTGAGTGTGTTTGCCTGTATTTCCTTATGATAAGTAGAGTTGTACACTCTGTCGTATAGTGCGTAATATGCTTCCGAATGAAGCGGGTTGAGACATAGACTCTGGCGACAGGCTGTTGAGGCGTGAAGAGGCCTTTGCAGCACCCGAAACCGTCAGTTCCTCCCTCTCAGCCAGGCGAAGGACAGCTCTCGTGACATCAGTCGGCAGCCAGCAGACACCAAGGCACGCGCTGCCTGAACGTCCCACTGAGGCTTTTTGGGTTTGGGAGTTGTCTTCTTGACTGTGATGATGGCGATGATGATGGTACTCTCCGTGGCGATCATCCATGCTCACGATGATCCTCGTAGCTATCAGAAGCATGATATACGCGTAGCGGCCATATATTAAAAAGAAGGCTACTTGCACGCCGCAAACCCCAAGTCCTTGCCCCGAAACCTCCTACTTGGAGGTTCATGTTTAATTATAAGTAGGGTTATAAGTAGGGTAACTACAGGTATAGCCCATATTAAGGGACTTGTAACCACACCTATAACTCCCCCTGAACAGTAGGCCCTAAACCCTGAACCCTCCTAGCTGCGCCTGACGCCGAGGAGGCCGAAATCGAAAAGATGAAATCCCTGGCCGAAGCAATGAACACCACGCAGCAGGCGAAGAAGAAGGAGGCCGAAGTTTCGGTTTCGGTACGCAAACCCTAAGCTATAATACGACAAACCCCAATGGCCTAAGGCCCTATAATTATACACCCTAAACCCCTGGCCCTAATATCCTAGACCCAAGCGTATCAGGGATGATGAGGGCCAAAGCTCGGTGTTCTTAAGAGCTGTGTTTCTAGGAATTGTTTGCACGCAGCGGCCCGCAAGACAGACCTCAAATACTAGTTACTGGGCGTTATCAAAAGGCAACCCCTGCAAATGGACCCGCAAGGCCCAACATAATGGTTGTAAGGGACGCCCCTTCTGTAAGAACGCCCCCTTCGAAAAGACTTGATAGACACACGCGAGAAAAGGAAGCCTTGTTGCGAGGACACCCTTTCAACTGCACCTGCATGGATCTTTAAACAGTAGGACTCCCATCCGGATCCTTCGCGGAGACACAAGAAGCTTCCGCTCAAAAGCAGGGGCAGGTACGTGCATTCTGAAAACATCCCTTCAACGGGACGCCGAGAGTTCCAGAAAATTCAGGGGTGCCTTGAAATGGGGGTTTCTGAAAATAGGGGACCCTAATACAGTACCCTAAATAGTCGGATCCTTATTATAAGGACCCCAAAATAAGGTACCCCATATTTTCGGAAACTCCTAAATGGGTGGGGCGGTCCCGGGTGGTAGCGATCGCTTCGCGATGGCGGGAAGATGCATATGAGGGACCCTTAATGGGGACCCCTACCCCATAATCGGCTATATAATGATTTAATGGGTACATTACGGGTACATAATATCTAGATTAAGGGTATATACATGCATGCTTTTCTGATTTGAACAATAAGGAAGCACGCAGTAGATGGACTGAGCCCAAGCCGTGGAGCCTGCTCTCATCATTTCGCCATCATGGTTGTTCAAACCTGCCTTGTTGACCCAGGTTTCTGTCGGTGCTGTTCAGTGTGGATTACGTAGTTAGTATTGCTTCGACTTCTTCCTACTGTTAGTCTGATTATATTTTCAATGACTAGCGGTGATCTTCGTCGTCTTGTCATTGTGCTCTGCTTGCCATTCTCATTGCCTTTTCTGCGCATTCCTTGCAGGTTTGCTTCCTAGCTCCTAGATGCCAGAAGACCCTCACATAAAGCCCTCCATGAGCCCCGCATGGCCTCGAAACTCGACGCGCTAGACTCAGCAGGAGAGTACCTAGATACTCCACCTTCTGGAGCTCCCTGTGTAAACCTGAACTCTATCCCCTACCATATCTCTAAACCCCTAAACCCTAACCCCTAAGCTGTCCTGCCCATTCTGTTCAGATCGGATCGACGGAGCAGTGGATTGCGGCGGATTCGCGCCGGGACTTCGCGCAAGGAGAGCAGCTCGAGCCCCTTGTCAAGCGAATGTTTCCTTGTCCTCTCCCCCCTTTTATGGTTGTTTCTTACAGCCAGCCTAAACCCTATACCCTATAAACGGTTGTGTTTGGGTTGTCTGCGTTTTTCTTACAGGGAGGGTTTTAATGGGGTCGTACGAGGGTCTTACAGGCTTGCAGGGCTTTGCCAGGTCTGATGGGAAAGTTTTGGGCCTAGGGTCTTTTGAAGATGAAGCTGTTATTGTATCACCTGCGCAGCTTCTTTCAAGAAAACCTTGCTAAAGGCTGCCAGGACCGTCCCTGAGAATCTGGCTTCAAATTCCACATCCGCACTCTTGAACCTCAGCTTCAGACCCCTTTCCCACCTCATACACTACACGATCTTCCAACACCTGCACGCAACATGATGGAACCCTCGTCAGTGCCAGCATTACAACATAAAGCCCAAAGTCATCTTGCTCCTTGTTAGACTTACAGTATCAGTATACCATACCTCAAACCCTCTTCCAATAATTGAGGCCGGCATTTGCATTGCAAACGTTATCGTAACGCTCAGGGTAGCCCCTGTTGATTTGCAATCTTATGGTACTTGTTATAGCAACCCTGTAGTGACCCTTAACATAGCAGCCCTTATTTCTTTCTAGTGATCTAGTGACCCTTACCGTAAACCTAGTCCCCTATAGTAGCTTCATATTCACTTCTTCTGCTTATGTCACACCCTAAGCCCTAAACCCCAAACCCTAAACTCCGAAGCCCCAAACCCAGAACGTTTATGTTCTTCTTCCTAGCTCAGGGCTGAAGAGCAGGAACAGAGGGTCCTCCAAGCGATCCATGCCGGGCGCTTGGGCTCCACCTTGCTTAATGCAATCCGGGGGGTTTTATACGGTTTGTCTCGGGGTTTATTGGAATTCCCCAGAGAGCCCGATACCCCTTAATTAAGGAATATGCCTTAAATCATAATATGAATCCCCTAATATTTTATGGTATATTCCTCAGTTAAGGGGTCTCGGGCTCTCTGGGTCTGTAGGAGCTTAGTGAGAGATGGGGCGGTCAGGCTATCGTCTACAACTTGGGGCCGAGGGTCTGTGGGGTTTTGGGAGCCTTGGCATTTCAGAGCGTTGTAACGAATGTTTAGGGTTTAAGGTTCAGGGTTTAGGGTTTTTTTTGGGGTATTGAATGTTTAGGGTTTAGGGTTTTTTGGATGGTATGGTCAGTGTGGACAGCGCAAGCAGCGCTATATGGGCTTTGGGGCACCCCAAATCCCAAACCCCAAGCCCGTGACTTAGTGCGAAGCGTGTTTGGGATTTGGGGTATGAGAGTCGAAGCTTCGAAGCCCGAGATCTTGGATGGAGGAGACTTTTTGCGTAGGAGGTCGAGAGGTGCCTGAACAAATGGTAACATGACTGCCCTGTAGTCCTTTATTGATTTACAACTACTGTTGATGATATAAATCCTGCATTACCTTAAGGACCCCAAACTATGGGAATTATGGCACATTCCTCATTATGGGTAATGCAGGATTTTGATCATCAACCGTATGACGGTATACCCTGACACCCTATTCGAAATATTGCGGTCGCCTAATTAGGCTTGGGGGGCTTGGGGCTGCAGTTTTGGGGTTCGTGGTTCGGTGCTTCCCTGAACTGAGACTTCGCGTGAAATCCGAAAGCCCATGCCTCCCGTCTTCCCCAGAGAGCCCAATACCTCTGAACAATAAGGGGATTCATATCATGACTTAAGCTATATTCCTAAATTAAGGGGTATTGGGCTCTCTGGGGTCCCGACCCCCGACCCAGAACACCATGCCTTTGATCAGCCCTGAACCAGCCCGAAGCAATAGGGACCTAGATGCAAGAGCCCAGAGCCCCCACCCCTAAGCAGCTCAAACCCTAAGCCCTCAACCCTAAACCGTCAACCGAGTCAACCCCTCAACCCCTAAACCAACAAGCGTAAACCCTGCAGTAAGCCTTAAACTCACTAAACTCTCGACCCTAAACCCCTCAACCCCTAAACCCAAATCCCTCAAGCCTCAACGCTCAACCCTAAACCCTAAGCCCTAAACTCACTAAACTCACTAAACTCTAAACCCCTCAACCCCGAAACCCAAGAGCGCTTCGAACCGGCAGGAGGCCGAAGCCGAGGCGCAAAGGCGGACGAAGGCATTTCTTTCGGTTGTTTAGGCGGCTGTGGAGGTTTTGGGTGGTTGTGGGGTTAAGGGTTTAGCAGTTAGGGTTTTAGCGTTTTAGGGGTCTTTAAGGTTTTGGGTTTCGGGGGACTTCGGAGCCTTAACTGGGTGTTAGGGCCTTAACCAGGGATTCAGAAGGCGCCGGTAAGGGTTAGGGAAGTGTTGTAGAAGGGCATGATAGGGCAGAGGGTTTGGGGATGGGTTGTAGATTGTAGAGATTGACTCTTCGTTTATCACATAATGAAAGTTTTTTGTAGCTTGCCATGATGTTTGAAACTTTTTCTATTGTTTTCAGAGGGTTCTCCTAGCTAAGCTGGCGCTGGGTGACTTCGGGTTGCTGGCGTGGCGAGTGGGGTAGGCTTTACAGTGGGGCGTAGGCTGGGGCTTAGGGCATCGCAGTTCGGGGACCGCCATGACATGACAGCTTTGCTGGATTCAAAGGAACAGGAGCGTCCTTGCCCAGCGGGAGCCAAGGAAGGAAACAATGCCTGGATGGTGAGTGACGAAGTGTCCAGCGGCTTGATGTCTGCAGCGGCAAACAGCCGTTAAAGTGGACAGCTCCACCCGCTAGTAATTGGCTTGTTGTGGGGCTAACTCGCAATCGATTCGGGTCAAAGCCGAAAGCCGGGGTCTCGATTGGGTCTTTGGCCAGGCGCGAAGCGGGAGGTTTGACACCTAAGGCTTTGAAGCCCTATAGGCCATAGACCTCATAAACGCCCAACGTGCAACGCCCCATACCCAGGTTTCAGGGTTTACGATTGGGAGTGAGTTGTCGAACACCCAGTGCCCAACGCCCACAGGAGTCCTCGGTATTGTGCCGTGTGGACGAACTGCGGCAATCCATGTGGAAACTGAGGGAGAGATCCGCATATTAAAGCTTCGTCACAGCCAAGCTGTGAAAGCCGTTGGTCCCGTAAGTCCTGAAGCGTTTAATTCTCAACCTCTTCGGGTCTTCAAGCGTCAAGCCCTGAACAGAAAACAAACTGAATCAGAACATACCCAAAACCCTAAACCCTAACCCTAAACTCCTAAACCCTGAACCCTAACCCCTAAATCCTAACCCCTAAACCCTAAGCCCGAAACCCTAACCCCTAAACCCTAAACCTGCAAGTCTCAGGGTCGGAACACCATCGTGGGAAACGACGCCGAAAACAAGTTCGGTGCCACGGTGGCGGTTTAGGGTGGCTGGGGATGGGATGGGGCTGTTGGCGTTGCAGAGCTTCGGGGTTATTTAGAGCAGGTTTTCAATGAATCTACGGACCCGGTGATCCTGAAACTGCAGAAGATCCCCTCGGCGCTTGTACAAAGCTCCCTCTGCTCCCTCTGCCCCACTTCCCAAAGGTCTGAACTCCCCTTATCGCATGATGCAGCCTCCGAACCTGCTTTTTTGACGCTCGCACGGAACCGTTGAAGACAGAGTACCCCACTGCCCTAAACCCTAAACCCGGAAAATCCTGAAGCCCGAATCCCTCCAGAGCCCTCGAGCCGAAATTGGCTTTGAAAACCGATAGAAAGCTCTGAAGCCCCCAACTCCTCAAACCTCGAAGCCCGTAAAGGTAGTTCTCTAAGCTAAATAGTACGGCACCTTCACAAAAAGGGTTTTAAAGGGACCCCAGTGGACAAACTCCGAACCCCACGCCCTGAAGCCTAAACTGCAGTTTTCGTGCATGCACAGGAGTGTATGGAGACAGGGTTGCCTAGAGGTTTGGAGGTGGCCCCTTGTTTGGGATTCTGCTTCAGTCCATGCCCCCTGCCAGTCTCAGTAACCTTCCAAGGAATGATCATTCACACGAAGGAGGTTGGGCGCCGTGCTATGGTCAGAAGGGGCTCATCTGACACTACCTACACTCCCCAAAGTAGGTAAAATAATGGCCCAAAGCCTATAAAAGGCTATCATTCTACATACTTTTGGGGTCCAGGCAACACCAATCCTACAGGTTCCTTAGTGTAAGCAGAGCATCGTGGACGGCCCAGGCCCTACCGGTATCACAAAAACTCACCAAAAACACTCAAAAGGTCCCTATTTCTAAGCTCCCTAAAACCCGACTCTAATGATGAAGGCCCTTGTATGGGAGTTTCCGAAAATTAGGGTACCTTATTTTGGGGTCCTTATAATAAGGATCCTACTATTTCAGGTACCATGTTAGGGTCCCCTATTTTCGGAAACTCCCGTATCAGGCCCTTTGACTTCCCTGCCTTTTTTTTTCAGCTTGGGGTTTAGGGCTTCGCCGAAGCTCGTAGCTTAGGGGCTTGGGGGGGCCAGAGGGAGGAAGTAGGCACCGGGGCCGGAGCCTGAGAGGGTTGTACTTGGAGGTTCATAGGGGGTTATAGGTGTGGTTATAAGTCCCGTAATATGGGTTATAACCATAGCTATCCTACTTAAAAGCCTACTTATGACTAACCATGAGCCTCCAAGTAGGATTAGTCTTTCTGGTTTGGGAGATCAAGGCTCCCGCCTTTTCGGCTTAGCCTTCGTTTTTTTTTAATTTCGCCCTCTGCTGGCCAGGCCTGTGATGCTGAGAAGGGAACCGAGTGGCACAACGGAAAGCTCCTGGGTCCGCATTACTTAGGGGTACTAAGTTTTTTTTAAAACTTTTTTGGTTAGTATCATCCCTAAGAAACAGCTAAAATTATAATTCTAGCCCCTGAACTTGAAAGCCTTGCCCAGAGAGCCCAATACCCCTGAATTATCGAATGTAGCTGAAATCAGAATATGACCCCCCCCCTTATAGTTTAAGGTATATTCCTTAATTACGGGGTATTGGGCTCTCTGGGTGAATCCCGAATCCTAAGCAGTATCTCGCTGCGAGGAAGTGTCTTGAGGTTTCTTGTGGCCGAAGCTCTTGTTAATTATGATCCTCTTTCAAACGTCCTTACGAAGCCTTACATCTCCCTTCAAAGGGGCCCATATAGCCCCCTGAGTGATCTTTAGATTTTCAGAAGCCCCATCCAAAAAACCCTAGAGACCCGCGGGGTTGGCTTTGCGGGGGGTTACAACACGCAAAAGCATGGTTAGCATAGGGACCTTAGTTTTCATCATTCGAGCAGGATCTTCGAGGGTATGTCGGTGCACATTTTTTGGTGCGGCAATGATATTAACAGGGCCTTCGTGGGTTATTGTCTTTTTGTATGAATTTACATAGGAACCAACTGCGGCCAGTTGGTGCAGTTTCGTCTGACCGGACAGAGCCGAGGTTTTCGTTACAAAAGTCACCCCGCGAGTAGCACAGAGTCGTTCTGTCTTCGGCTTCACTATTCACCAAGAACCACAGCCCATGAAGCGCCCCTTGTAGCAGCCCTTGCCCTTGCAAGAACCCACAACAATTCTCCTGAAAGCAACCCTTATCGTAATAACAGCCCTTCATCGAGGTTGTTCCAAAACCCTGGACCCTTTCGACCCTAACCCCTGAATCCTGTGCGCCCGAAGCCTTAAACCCGAAGCCAAAGCCATAAGTCGGGATCGCAAACCGCTAAAACCTTGAATGCATCAAAATGCCTCAAGATCTCGACGTTCCGAAAGGTGCGTGGTGTCGGGCGAGAGCACAAGTCCCGACACGTGCCTTCTGTAGCACGTAGAGGGTTTTTGCATTTCAATTTTTGAGGATGATTTGCCACCGTGTGGGGGTGGCCAATGTCGGTACTGTATGTTTTCTTGTCAAAATGAAGAGAGCGTCGACCTTTCTTTCGCTGAGAATGCCGACGTTTTGTGCAGTGGGTGGCCAATTTCAGGGTTTTCGGCGGTTCTCGCCAGCGGCTTCGGGTTTGGGGCCCAGGCCAGAGGAGGTTGCAGCTTTGGTTAGTATGGGGGCCCCAATAATTAGAATAGGGTTTGGAGGTATAGTATACTACAATTGCAGCCAATCACAACCCTACGCTAGCGACTCTAGCTATGAAGGCCTTTGCAGCATGGCGCCGGAGGAATACATTGATGGAGTCGAGATAACCTGTTCCACGCATGTAGTCGTTTGCGTCAGTTCACAGAACAAGGGACTCTCATGCAGACCCTAGGTCAAGATCCGTATTCATTACAGGGACCCCTCATAGCAGCCTGTAATTTTCAGAACTGCACCATTCTCTGAAGCCCCAAAGCCCTATGACCCTATATCCCTCTACCCTGTCACCCTCAACCCAAAATCCCTCTACACCTTTACCGTATAGAGCCCTCCAAAGCCTGCAACAACCATAGAGATAAACGGGGCGGCCCATAGGTTTACGATGAAGGCCTACGAAGATTCCTATGCAGCCCTGAGCAAAGCCACATGTAGCCTAAGATCCGAACCGGGATGCTAAACAGACTCTCAAAGAGGCTTTCAAAGCCTCATAGGGCATCAGACATCATGAAGCCCTATAGGGCGCCCTAAGACCCTAAACCCTAAACCCTAAACCCTAAAAAAAAACCCTAAACCCAAGCGCTGAAAGGCCTCAGGAGGTGGCAGCGATGAAGGCCGTGAACGATGCACAGGAGGAGTTCAACGCTGCTCGGCAAGCAGCAGGGGAGCAATCGACTTGAGATTGAAAACATAGTAGCTGAGTGGATGCACTTTACACTTTTTAAGTTGGGATAATACTACCCACTATAAAACTAAAAGTGTGCACGTTTTGGAGGCTTATGAACTCAGCAGCTAAGAAAATAAATTACACAACAGGGATCCGTGATATGATTGTATTAAATCCTGATACCTGAACCACCCTGAACCCATCCTAAACCCTGTGCTTTAGGAGACGGGGGATAGGAGTAGCTGATAGCAAACTCAAGCCGAGTCCTACCTGTGCCATCCCAGTTCTTCGTTGCTGGCTGTTCATGTGTTGTTTCCTGCACATATGCATGTGTACATAGCGAAAACTATTGAAGAAACCAGAAGTGAAGAAAGATACAACGCTAAATAAGCAAATCATTAAAGGGATGGGTACATGCACAAATTACATTGGTGTACTTATAATAAACAAATGACAAGTGACAACTGCATGAGTAAAGCAAATAGGTGAACAATTAACTACCTACATAATATACTCAAATAACTAAAAAGCGAATGAAACAAAAGAGTGAACAGTGTGTGTGTGTGTGTGTATATATATACATATGTACATTTCGTACTTAGTAACTAGATATGAACAGCTAAACATATAGATATACATATCTACACACACACATATATATATATATATACATAAATGTCTGTGTGTGTGTTTTTGTGTGCGTGCAGTTTTCAAGCAAGCATGTGGCTGCTGTTGTTCATAGACACATTTGTGCACACCTGCCTACTAACGCACAAATGCACAGGTTTATGCAACAATATTTGCATGCACATAGACCTCGGATAGATTGCTTACACTATGTGTGTACGTGTATGTACACATGATATTTGGGCCAAAGACTTTCCGTGCCTTGCCTGCCTGTTTTCATGGAGTGGATGTCATAGCTGCATTTGCTTACGTAGCTTTGAGAGGAGACTTTGTTCCAACCCTGAACCCTTAGCCCTAAAACCTGAACTCGAAGCCCTGAGCCGTGAGGCCTCAGCCCTCCCTTTCTCGCCCAAGGCCGCCAAGCAAGTGGTGCACGACAAGAACCACATCTTCAAGGCTGCGGCGCACTCTATCTTTCCATGCCGTACTCCGTGCCGTGCTGCTGTGCAGAGTATGGTTCTGTCGGGATAGCACTTCCCCGACTCTTCATACCTTGCGCGAACACAACGCCCAAAAGCAGGCTCATGGCTGGTACGTTGAACTTGGGTACCCAAGATGTCCGGTAAATATCCTTCATTGATATGCTTCTTTATTCGTCATGGTCTAGGTCCAAGCGATTATACAACAATCTTGTTATTCTGGGTCTAGGGGGTGTTTGCAGAGCCGCGCCCAGTGAGCGAAGCAAGCTCCAAACCCTGAAACTGTCAAAGCTACTGGAAAGATCCTTAACCTCTAAACCCCTAAGCCCTAAACCCTAAACCTTAAACCCATTATTCAAACCCCTCTAAACCCTTAAGCCCTAAACCCTAAACCCATCGTTAGACAGTTTTGCAGTCGCCTTCCATTTTGTTGCGAGGAGAAGCAGCATAAGCTGAACAAAGCCAAGATCGAGCTGTGTCTCGCCAGAGATAGTCGGTCGCTTCAACACCCCATACTACATCATCTTACATTCCATGGTATACTTGCATTATATTCTACTATGTTATACTGTAGTATATTAATACTATAGTATATGATATTACACGGAGTTCTTTTGGTGTGAGTTGTTGCTGTGAAGAAAGGGTTTCTCATCCTGTGGCCGGGTTCGTGGAGTTCCTTCTGACTTTGCCATGCGCGTATGAAGGCAGGACCCCCAAGCATCCGAGAAGGCGTAAACGATGATAGCAGAATGCAAAGGCTGCTGTTCAGATGGGGGAGGCGCGATGCAGCGGCCCTTGCCGGCAGCGTTTTGGCTTTTCCCGCAGCTCTGCTTGCTGACCTCGCATCGCAATGGCGCCTCGCAGCCTTGCTTTGGCTCTTCCGGCCGCCGGCCTGGCCTCCGCCCCAGCAATGCCTCAGCAGAGAAATGGAATGAGAAATGACGTGATAGCGGCAGTCCTTCGCTCTTCGCTGTGCAGGTGGCTGCCCCGCTCTTCGTGCCCGGCGCCACGCCGAGCGCCCCAGCACCCCGCGCGGCTCCGCATGCCGCAGAGGCGCCAAGTGCCAGCAGCAGCGGCCTCTCCGCGCTGACCGTCGGCACCGTGGCGAGCGCAGGCGGCAGAGCAAGAGGGAGAAAGAGAGAGAGAGAGAGCATGACACGGGAGAGCAGAAGAAAGATAAGCAAGAAGGGAGAGACAGCGAGTTTGATCGACATGAGCCATGATGGAGCGAGCGCAGCTTGCAAAGGAGCGGGCTAGAGGGTAAACTAGCTGGTGCTCGCGAGGCGTGTTGGTGGCGGCACTGTCGCGCTCCTCCGTCCCGCGGCAGCAGCGAAGCACAGCAGTTCAATCGGGCGAAGCAGCTGCTTCAGACATCTCGCGTCGATCGTCCAATTGTCCAGGATAGCGTGCGCGTGTGAGGTCAGGTCCTCTCAGCCCCGCGTGGCCCGGAAGTTCTTCGGCGGTGAGAGCACTTCTTACGCCAGCTTCGACCCCGCCACGGAGCCGTGGCAGACTGTAATGCAGCCGGCATGTTCTGCCAGTGTCAGTTGATGCATAGATGCATGGACTATTCTTGTGGTTGTGGTATCACATGGTATCACGATCGCGGAAGGGAATGGGTGTGGCTGCGGCAGGAGATGGGTGTGCAAGATCCTGTGGGATTTTGGGATCCCCTCGGTCTTAGCGCAGACAAGGACCAGGCCGACATCATGAAGGGAAGTGTAGCATGTTTACCCTCGCACGCTTGAATCATCTAGAATCATATCGCGCACTACAAGTCCTCCGAGTCGCTCGTCGTTCTTTCAGACTTGGCCAGGCCACCTTCAAGCGCCGCCGCGCCGTGGAGATCAAGCACGGCCGCATCGCCATGCGACTCGGCCAGGTGTCATGCGATGTGATGTTGAGCATTTATTCCAGAGTAGCAGCTGCTGTCGCGCGTTGCTGGTGCCGATTTGTGGCAGCTCATGGCCGAGGTATGCGACCATTGGATATATCGTTCCTGAGTACTTCCGATTCCCAGGCTGCTCGGCAACATGTTTTGTTGTCATGCGTGGTCGCTGACCGGTTGTGTTCTTCGGTATGATGTGTGTGTCAAGTTCTTGCGAGCCTCAGGCTACTTGTCGCCCTCCTTGGGCCTGAAGTTCTCGGCCTTTTGGACGCATTGGAGTGTGGTGTTAAGGGGATGCAGAACCGGCAGAAAGAGAGACTGCAGTGTGGTGCTGTGCATGCTTCACAGCATCTTGGAGTGCCAGGACATGCCCAACGGTCTTGCAGCCCTTTCGAAGCTACCCGTGCTCGGTGGTGCGCAGATCATCGCTTTCGCCGGGCTCATTGAGACCACAGGCATCAAAACGTCGGGTTGGTTTGTGTTGGGTTTCGTGTTCTGCAAAGCCTTGAACAGGCTTCTTCCAGGCAGCTTCCACCACCGATGGCCGTGGTCCTCGCGAGGGCCAGTTCTCCATGAAGGACTCCACCGAGCAACTCAGCCGCATCGGAGGGCGTTAGGCCCTGGACCGGGAGCTTTCCGTATCGCTGCAGCATTGCATAGCGTTGCGGCCGATTTTGCATTGAAACTTTCGAAACTTCTACTCGTGAGTATGCCCTTCGTCTGTCTTTTGTGCGTCGTTGGTTGGCTCTTGTAGGGCGGCCGGGGGGATGGATGCGCGTCGCTGCGCGCAGGAGTGGCGAGCCGGGCAACTACGGCGTCGGCTTCCCCAACTTTGTGGGCAAAGTGGAGGACCGTCAGCATCCTAGCAAGCTCGCGCGCTGGTGTTGGGGCCCTGGCAGCTTGTCAATTGGTTGATTGCCCGTACCAGTGTTGTTGTTACTACTATGTCGATTGTCGTCATTATTGCTGGTGTTTGCAACTATTGTCATGATTATTGGTACTTGCTTTTACTTGTATTGGTATCATTGTTATCACGATGATGATTGTCTTTGTAACTATTGTTGTTGTCGCTATCACTACTGTTATCATTGCTGTTGTGAGTACTGTTATCGTTGGATAGTATATTATATGTCTGGTTATCCTTCTAGCCATTGTTGCCACTCTTTTTGTTATCAGTATCCTTTGCTAATTTCGACAAGTATGATCATGCACTTTTTACCAGCATCATCAGATCCTCCTTCAGTTAAGTCAAGCCTGTATGGCTGTTGATCAGCACTCATCACTCCTCGTTTTAAGACTTATTGGAGTCATTGTTTGTAGTCGTCATACTCACCACAATGCATTCATTAATGTCATGGTTTGCCTCACTCCTGTCTGTTGCCTTGGGTGAGTGCACATGAAGTCGATAGCAATCGTTAGGAGTGAGACTGGCATCGTCACCGGTTTCAACCAGCACTGTATGTCGTGCACGCGAACCATGTATCCAATGGCAGACGTTAGTGCGCTTCACTTGTGTGGCGTCGGGTCTTCACGGCTTGGCCTGTACCTCACCCTCGCTGCTTCTCCATCCGTCATGTGTCGATCCTTGGATGCTCTGCTGCCGACGACCGCAGGACCCGGAGGAGCGCAAAAAGAAGCTCGCAGCAGAGCTTGCGAACGGGCGTCTGGCGATGATGGCCATCATCGGCCGCCTGTCGAGATATCACGGTGACATCAGTGATGTCGGAAAGCTGAAAGATCTTTTCGCACCAAGGCATGTTCTTCCAAGATGGTCTCACCGGCTCCGCGTGGGGAGACTGGAGCCTGTACACCGCCTCGCCCTTGAGAGCTGAGCCCGTCTCTGCTGCTGCGGCAGCGGCTGCTGCCAAGGCTAGCCGTACTCACAAAGCCAGGAAGCTACAGTAGGTGAAACTGTAACTGAAGGCAGCTGAAGCTAGATGAAGGAGTAGCATGCGTACTGGTAGGATGTCGTGCAAGGCGGCCGCCGCCGCCAAGGGCGCCACAGCGACCACTTCGGCTGTGGCCGGCACTGCTGGTGCTGGCTCCCTCTCCAAGGGCGAGGGTGTGGTTGGCAAGAAGGGCCCCAGCCCATCTTTCGACCCATCCACGCAAATCGGAGCCATGGCTCCGCTTGGCTTCTTCGACCCCGCAGGGTTTGCCAAGAAGGGCGACGAGGACGGCTTCCGCACCCTGCGTGCCGCCGAGATCAAGCACGGCCGTGCCCGAGACCGAAGCAGTCAGACACGTCGCCTTTTCTCTTAAGGGGGCTGGTGTTGCAGTAGGCATTGCGCATAAAGTCATAGTTCATAGTTGGCAGGTGCATGTCAAGGACCTGTGTGAGGACTGTGAGCACCGAGGTGTTGCGATGATGGCAGCGCTGGGTGCCGTGGTGCAGCACTACGTGAAGTTCCCGGGCTTTGACTCCGTGCCCACCGGCCTGGCCGCGTCCATCACCGCTCCCGGCAGCTACGGCTTCGTGGCGCTCTTCGCCGTGGCGGGTATCTTGGAGCTCGGTGCCTGGACCGAGAGCCCCGACAAGGAGCCAGCGAGATCTCGTTGCGTGGCATGCTGCCGGTCGCACAAAAAACACAAGAACAAACAAATAAACCATTAAAAACCTGATCAGGAGCCGGGCAACTTCGGCGACCCGGTTGGCTTCAACCAGTACAACCAGGACGTCCCCGTGCAAAGCCAGTCACAGCATGTCACACATTTCGCTGATTTTTCAGGTAGGTCCTGTGTTGTGTGTGCAGAAGAGCTGCTGCTTTAGATGCAGGCCTTCTAGACTAGCACTAGACCTAGAGGCCATGTATCGCGTGTCAACAGGAGATGCGTGAGCGGGAGATCAACAACGGCCGCTTTGCCATGTTTGCAGCCATCGGCATCATCGCCGCCGAGTTGTACACCGGCAAGGATGCCATCGAGCAGTTCGGCCTCTGAGCACCGGAGTGTGCCCTCTTATCGCTTAACCGTACAGCAGCAGTTTTCTATAGCCTTCTTTAGGACTAGTCATTTTCAGCCGCCGGTACAATGCTTGTACGGTTGGCTCACAGCGGCTTGACCGCCCCCAGTTCGTTGTCGCCAAAAGTGCGAGTGGCATACACGCTGCCACCCAGACCTGCAGGCGAACTTGCCGTCCCAATCTTGAGGGCGTCAATGGATCAAGGGTGACACTGACGGGACCTTGCAGCTTCGATGCGATCTGTCTCCGATGACGTGCAGTTGTCAGCTGACAAGCTGCTTTATCCTTTGCCCTCTGCCCCCTCCACCAGGAAGAAACTCCAAACCCTCAAATTGCGAAAGAACCTCCAAACCGGTGCAAAGCCCCAAACCCTGAGCCCTAAATCCTACACCCCTAAACCCCCAACTAGACCCTAAACCCCCAAAACCCTAAACCCCTAAACTACCCCTAAATTACCCCTAAACCCCTAAACCCCTAACTAGACCCCAAAGCTACCTCCAAACCCCCAGAACCCCCAGAACGGGCCGAGGGAGTCCTACCGGAACCATCACCCTCCGGAGAGCATCTTCGCCTCGGCGACCCCGGAGGGGCGGGATCCCAGGGGGGGGGGGGGGAGCGGGGTGATTCAGTTTAGGGTTCAGGTTTTAGGGTTTGGGGTTTGTCAGGCTTTGGGGGCCTTGATTCCCCCCAAACCCTACCAAGGGTTATTACTTCTTCACAGACGTAAGTCCTTAATTTCTTCGTCAATGTTGCTATATAATACGAACCCCAGGGATTGCATGTGTACATGTCTCTCTCTGTCTCTCTATATATATGTATATGTCGATGTAATATACATATACATATATATATATATATATATACATATGGTATATAGCATATATACTAAGTATATACATGTATATGTATATAATTATATATATATATAATTATATATATATATATATATATATAGATAGATAGATAGGTGCATATGTAATAGTCGGTGCATTGTCAGGCATAGAATAGTCCTGGCTGGCATACTTGATGTTCACTTCCATGTTCAACTGCATTCTGACTACCAAAAGAATCTTTTGTGCTGATCTGTGCTGCCATCAGCATAGCTTGCACGACACGTGCTATGGTCACTACCCACCCCCCCGGCCCGCCCACGGATCCCGGATGCACGAGGAAACGGCGCTGCGGCAAAAGTTTGATGCCGTCAAGGTCCCGCCGGAATAGGGGTGTGTCACATGTTGAAAATGCGAGTCGGGTCGTTGCCAGGGCGTCACAGCATTGCGGAGATTGGTAGGAGTCATGACACTTCATCTTCTCCAGCCATATTTTTGTACGTTGAGACTGTTCCATGTCCATGTGGCTTGCAGCTTTGTCGATTTCTTAGGCTCGCGCCTACGGGCTCCCCAAAACTCTCGCGTTGGGCCGATGTCTCGCGGCCTTTGAGGCTCCTATCTTCTCCCGTCGGGAGGCAGCCGGAGGTTTTTCGACGTCTTATGAATCCTTTCTTGTCTGTTCACCCGCCACCCCCCCCCCCCCCCCCCCCTCCCCACGCTTTCTGATTCTCAGGCCCTTGCAACCAAACCCAATCTAAGAAACGTCGTGCTGACAGCCAAAACTGGCAAAATGCCCGAGAATCTTCGGGCTTCTGCTTCCTGAGACGCGTCACCGGTGCTCGCATGAGGCAGAGTGGGATGCGGCCCACGATGCGCTCAACGCGGCAAAGGCCCTTGGATCTTCAAAGCTTCAGGAAGTTTAGGGGTTTAGGGGACTTGGGTGTAAGGCTTCTGCAGTAGAAGCCCAAAAGTTGGAAGCCCCATAGCCTCAATCTTGAATAGTACTGTATAGGGAATTCCAGCACTACTTGGCCTTAATCCGGTTTCCAACTTTAAGGGGTTTGCTGTAAAGGTTTCGGGGCAGAAGTTCGACTTTCCGGCTGGGGCCTTCCAAGCCTCTGGGACCGGGAAACCCACTGATGTAGGAACCGGATTGAGAAACCCTGGCCCTAGTAATAGGACCACTAGGATTCATAGAAAGAAGCCACAATAAAGATCCATGATTTCTAAATTAAGTTTGGCTCCTATATTAGGCAGGATCTCAGCGCAAACTTTTGGGTTTCCGTAGGGATCCTCGAAACTCGAGACCTTGGTACAAGTCAAGAGGGCTGTGGCGACTTCCTACTGACATGCCCCTATCGCCCGCCTACGAATCATGCAATAGTATTTCCCAACAACCTGTTCTAGTCATGAAGCCCCCGGGTAGCAATAGCAAACCCCTATTCCAAAACCTGAAGAGCTCTTGTACGAATTCCTGTGACAGGAACCTTGAGCCGTAGTGGTCGGGGGTTCCCGAAACTCCCAGGACATAATAATTAGGTCAAGTAGGACCCTTGGGTATATAACTTGTATAACCTTAGTATAGCTATTATATACCGAATATCTAAGAGATAGAAGGAGGGACCCTGAATAAGGACTCTTAGGTATGGAACCTTAATATTTCTTTTGCCAGGGATCCCCATGACTCTAAGGGTCTCTCCTTTGGGCCCTTTGAGAAGCGCGGCGTCGCCAGCTTTGGAGGCGGACTCCTGGGCCAAGCGCGGCCGGCTGTCGGAAGCCCTCAGGCCGGGCTCGTGAATGGGGGGCCATTGATTTGGGGGCTATTTTAAGGGGTTCCTTGAAGGGGTCTATAGGGACTTCTATAGGGGATCTAGAGTAGGGTTCCATGGTATAGGGCCACTGATCATTACCTAGTATTTTGGGGGCTCCTTCAAAGGGTTCCTTAAACAAATCTATAGGGGATCTTTTGTAGGGTTCCATGGTATAGGGCCACTGATCATTACCTAGTATTTTGGGGGCTCCTTTAAAGGTTCCTTGAAAGGGGTCTATAGGGAATTCTATAGGGGATCAATAGCAGGGTTCCATGGTATTGGGCCCTTGATCACTACCTAGTATTTTGGGGGCTTCTTTTAAAGGGTTCCTTAAAGGGGTCTATAGGGACTTCCATAGGGGATCTATAGTAGGGTTCCATGGTGTTGGGCCAGTGATCACTACCTAGTATTTTTGATCATTACCTAATATTTTGGGGGCTCCTTCAAAGGGTTCCTTTAAGGGGTCTATAGGGGATCAAAAGTAGGGTTCCATGGTATAGGGGCATTGATCACTACCTAGTACTTTGGGGGGTTCCTTTATGTGGGAGCCTGAATAATTAACTACTCTTCTGGAGATTCCTTATTGTGTGTAGAGTATCCTGGGCCCCAAAACCCTATTCTACCTATCTGGCCCCGATTTATTTCCTCCGGGTTCCCTCAGGGTGCTTTGAAGGGACACTGTGCTGGTTACGACAAGCCTTTTACCAAGGTTCTTCCATAGGAGCCTGATCATGAGAAGATGATTTTGTCGTATGCTAAGGCATGATTCTACTGGGGACTCTGAGAGCACATTATCTGTCCCTCAGCAGGTGCAGGAATGTTATGGCCGAAGGGTACGGTATGTAAGGGATTATGAGAGTTTCGCTTGGGCCCATCAGTTGTAGGGATGGTGTTGGCGGAGGTAAGAGATCGAGAGGTTGGGACTTTGGACTCGGGCTTTTAACCTCAGCAAGAATCGTCATGGCGGCATCGACGGAGTTAGGGTTTCGGAAGTTTGGGGTCCATGAGTGAACAGGGCTTTAAGCAGCGGCTTCAAGCTTCGGGGTTGTTGATGGCCAACTACAATGCAAAGGTCATCGGATTGCGACTGTCAGCGTCGATGATAGGTTTGCAAGCTTCTGGCCCCACAAGCCTGGGGTAGGGTTTAGGTAACCGTATGCCCGCCCCCTGCAATGTTTGATTGAGCAGGCGGAAAGCAGGCGTTAAGCAAAAGCAACCTGCACCTGGTCGGGTGCAGAAACTTCTGTGGTCATGGCTGGCGTTCGAGGTCTAGGTTTCGTCAAGCTGGTGTAGTCTCTCTCAGCACGTTCCTAAGGTTCTTTGTGAGCCTTAGAACTTATTAGAAGGTTCTTCGGGGTTACGTATCTCTGCGAAGAGAGTTGTAGTTTAGGGCTCACGACTCTTACCCAAAACCCCAAACTCCAAACCCTGAACCCCAGAGCCGGGGTAAAGGATTGTCGCTTTGGGCTCAAGGGCTTCCCGTTTTCCGTTTCGGTGCGTTCAACCTGGAGCCCGCCTGTGCCAGGGAAGCAATTTCCGTCGAGCACAAGGAGGATGACCTGAATTAAGACATGACACTGAGCACGATCAGTCTAGTAAGACGACAATAGTAATAGTCATAATCATGCGAATACTACCACTGGCATTAATAATGAGAACAATCATCAAAGCAACAGTCAAACTGTAACAATATCGGTACCATCAACAGTAGTATTACCAGAAAGAACAACAATAATGCATACCTCAAGATTCCACCACCACCATCACTACTACTACGACTACGAACTATGAACTACTAAATACTAGCTACTAGCTACTAGCTACTAGCTACTACCTACTAACTACTAACTACTAACTACTAACTATAACTACTAACTACTAACTATAACTACTAGCTACTAACTACTAGCTACTAGCTACTGGCTACTAGCTACTCACTACTAACTACTAACTACTAACTACTCACTACTAACTACTAATTACTAACTACTAACTACTCACTACTAACTACTAATTACTAACTACTAACTACTAACTACTAACTATAACTACTAACTACTAACTATAACTACTAGCTACTAACTACTAGCTACTGGCTACTAGCTACTCACTACTAACTACTAACTACTAACTACTCACTACTAACTACTAATTACTAACTACTAACTACTAACTACTAATTACTAACTACTAACTACTCACTACTAACTACTAACTACTAACTACTAATTACTAACTACTAACTACTCACTACTAACTACTAACTACTAACTACTAACTACTAATTACTCACTACTCACTACTAACTACTAACTACTAACTACTAACTACTAACTACTAGCTACTAACTACTAACTACTAACTACTAACCACTAACCACTAACCACTAACCACTAACCACGAACCACGAACCACGAACCACGAACCACGAACCACGAACCACGAACCACGAACCACGAACCACGAACCACGAACCACGAACCACGAACCACGAACCACGAACCACGAACCACGAACCACGAACCACGAACCACGAACCACGAACCACTAACCACTAACCACTACTACTACTACTACTACTACTACTACTACTACTACTCCTGCTAGTACTACTACTACTACTACTACTACTACTACTACTACTACTACTACTACTACTACTACTACTACTACTACTACTACTACTACTACTACTACTACTACTACTACTCTACTACTACTACTACTACTACTACTACTACTACTACTACTACTACTACTACTACTACTACTACTACTATTCCTATTAATAATCATACAGCAGTAATGTTAACAATGGTAGTAACACTTGTAATGCAAGATAAAGCAAGTAAACACTTCTAAAACTACACTATTAACATCAACTACTACTACTACTACTACGACGACGACGACGATAACTGCCACTACTAATAGTAGGAAAACATAATGGTAAGAAGAAGAACAAGAATAGTCCTCGCACCAATAACCCCAATAATCATGAGAAGCGGCAAGAATCATAGCAACAAGCTCAAGTAATATCAAGAATATCGAAAACATGACCAATAAAACAGAAGCAGCAGCGCCCAAGGCCAGTCGGTTGCCGTCAAAACTTGTAAGTTTGTAGCCATCCGTAGTTGTTGCCGGCCCTGTCAACACCCTCTCTCCTCCCCCCTCTCTCTCTCTCTCTCTCTCTCTCTCGCTCAAACGTTCAGTCAGTAGATAGATAGCTAGATAAAAGATAGATTGATGGAGAATAGATCGATAGATTGACAGACCGATAGACAGATGGGTAGGTAGATGCACATACACACATATTCTGGGTCTGAGGTGGGTCGGGTACCTCAAGTTCACCCTAAACTCTGAAACACTAAACCCACGATCTACAACCCTGAACCCTGCACCGCAGGAGCAGAAAGACGAAGCAGATCTTGGCACTATTGATCAGGCAGTGAAGTTATTGGGGAAGGGGCTGCAGAGATAATGGAGATGGCGAATCTTCTGTTAGGGCTCAGGGGTACAAGTTTGGAGCTTTCGGGGTTGCGTAGGGTTTTCTTGCATTTACGGTTTAGGTGTTCGGGGTTTAGGAGGCATCCTTGAGAATGTTCGTCGTGGTATCCCTTTGGCCATCTGCTGATTACATTAGTGTGCTCAGGTGCACAGATTTGAGCGAGCTGGCTGCAGGTGTTCTGACGTATAATATTGTTGCAACCTAGGTCCCAGCCGTCATTAGCCTGTTTCGTTGCGCGGCTGTGTCTCAAGATGCCATAGCTGGGCACGAGGCTTCCGAACTCCATCGGAGGTTCGCGCCGATAGTATTTGCTTTCTGTTTCGGCCCTAAGACGGGGTTTGCATGCAAAGCCTCATGACTTCAAAGCCTTCAAGCTCTGTGGAAGTGTGGCAAGCGCTGCATTGAGCAGCCCTAAATCCCCATTCTCCAAGCTGAGTCCGGCGATATTCGTGTAGAATCTCTCAGCCCACCATTGCCTTAAACCCCCGATCCCACATCGTAAGCCCCCAATCGGAGCCGCTCCGGGATGTTCACAGGTGCGGGGGCAGGCGCATGCAGATGTGGAACGGTCAGAAGATCAGTGCGGGGCTCGAAGTGCAGCGTTCCGCGCCCAAGGCCGTTTAATGAGTGCTCAGTGCTGCCTAGGTCCGGGCTTAGGGTTGTAATGTGAGACTCTTCCATTTCAGGGCCCGGAAACTAGGAGTACCGATATGCCCTTGACCGCATTGAGCTATTTGGAGGTTCACGGGTAGTTAAAACTGTGGTTATAAGTCCCATTAAGAGAATTGAATATGAGTTATACGCGCAGCTATCCTACTTATGGCCCCAAACTTACTAGTATAACTAGCCGGGAACCTCCAAGAGGGTTCTGTTTGCTGTCTTTTCTTGCGTTGGAATGGGCTTCCCCACTGCGATAAGGTGCAGGTCATCCAGCGTTTGAAAGCAGCTCTCGTGCTTCCGAGAGCTGTTTAGGGCTTGAGACCTGTCACCATAAACCCTGCAGCCCACATCCTAGACCCCACAAGTCATGGACCCCAAACCCTAACCACACGACCCTAAAGCTCCAGTTCTTAAATTGCATGAATCCCAAAACCCGCAAGCTCCTACTGAACCTCTACACCTCGAGCGCCCAAAAAGGATCGCCAAGATCGAGGAAGAGCAGGCAGAGGCGGCTTCGTTCCACTGGCTCTAGCTCGGAGAGCAAGGTTTGGAAGGGACGCTACAAGGGTTCCAGGTTCTACAAGGGTTCTAATGTCGGGGCTTAAATAATTACCTATACTACTGCGGGGGTTCCTTGTTGTAATTGTTTTTCTCTGTATATACAGGTGCTAGTTAGGGTTCCATAAGGGTTTTCTACAGGTTCTTGGGCTTCGGGGTTAGCGCGTGGTGTTAAGGGCTCGGGGGCATCGAACTTACCTAGACGCCCCAATACCGTCTAATCTACAGTACCCCAAGCACCCATAATTAAAGGCCACAAGGGCTCCATTAAGGGGCCCTGGGGAGGGGCTGGCATGGCAAGGGGATTGGGGTTTACGGTTCAGGACTTCGGGGCTTGAGAATTGAGTCTCCGTGGCCTGAGAAGAGTTCGCACTTCAGGGGCTTGCGCATTGGAGACTTACACCCCTAAAACCCTAAGCCCATAAACCCGAAACCCTAGACCCCTAAACCGGCAGCGCTTGGCACTCCTAAAACGTACCCCTAAACCCTAAACCCTCAAACCCTAAACCCTAAGCCCCGCACCATACCTAGACCCTCCAACTACCCTCTAATATACCCCAAATACCTACTATTAAGAGCCATTAGGGCTCCATTAAAGGGCCATTGGGGAGTCCTGGTAAGCCCAAGACCTCAAATCAAACCGGTTCAGCGCCGGCTCGTGGAGGTGGGTGGAAGGCGGGTTCCCCAGAGACTTAGTGAAGGACTCTTCCTTATTTTATAGTAGGATCCCTAATATGATTTAAGGAATATTCCTTAAATCATAGTGGGATGCCCAGTATGATTTAAGAAATATTCCGTAAGTAATTACGCGATATTGGAGTCTATGGTTCTCCCTGATTGATCCTAACTCACGCGAGCTCTTAAGAGTCTTTTCGCCTAGGCTGGGCTCTTGTTCAGGAACCTGGGTTAAGATACCGTGATGACAAGAGTGGTTCAGACTGTAGTATCTATAGCAAGTATGGTAAACAGTACGTACGAGTGACTTCTAGTAAATACGACAGTTTCGGCCTTGTTGGGCCGTCTACCCTAAACCCTAAACCCCTAAACCCTTTTCGGATCAATCAACAGGACATTCCCAAACATGACGAGGCTTCGGGCACACCTCGAGGTGTCCAAGAGGCCGATGCTCGGAGATCCCAATACCCCTTAATTAAGGAATATAGCTTAAACCATAATATAAGCCAACTCATATAATTTAAGGTATTTTCCTTAATTAAGGAATATAGCCTATAAATCATAGGTAATGTGAGGCACCCTATAATTTAGGGGTATATTCCTTCATTAAGGGGTATTGGGCTCTCTGGGCAAAGCTCGAAGACCCTGGCAGGTTGTCGGAGGCATCGCACAGAAATTCCAAGCGGAGGCCCGAAAGCATCCGGTGGCCTGCGCCCCAATTAGCCATGCCTCGGCTCAGGCTTCTCGGCTTTAGGATTCAGGGTTTTAGGATTTCGGGTTTGAGAGGGTTTAGGGCTTTTAGGCTTTAGGATGCAAGGTTTAGGGTTCAGGTTTCAGCCTTTAGGTGTTACAGAGAGAGAGAGAGAGAGAGAGAGAGAGAGAGAGAGAGAGAGAGAGAGAGAAATAGAAATTGGCAGTACCACTACTATCAGTACTACTGCCACACAACCGTCGAAGCATGTCTTTGTCTCAGTCAGATGCATTCATTGTCTCATGACCTGCTCCTAAAACCCTAAATTCATGATTCGTATTCACGCCTCATTTTTCATAGTCGAAGACACAAATCACAGTGTGCCAAGGACTCCTCGGCAAGGCAGGATATGGAGGGAGAGGCCGCGGGCTGTCGTTTTAGGACTGTTGGTTGCTTTACCTGTAACGGTTCAGGTCAGGTTGGGTTTCGGCTCCATGTTGACAGGCAAAAACGGCGAAACGGAAATGGCAGGCTTTCGCCTTCGCATCTAGTCGGTGACGAGCTCGTGCTCCGCAGAGTACAGGTTTGGCCTGCTCGGCATCAGTAGACTCTTGACCCGGGTCTTCTCTCCTTGCATGAAGACAAATTATAATGCATCATAGTAATACTCTACTGTAACTTTCTTAATGAGATACAATCTACTATACTAGTATACTACAATTCGATATGTCATTGGTCAGAAAGGGAGCCTGGGGCACAGGCAACGTGGTACCGGCAGTGGCAGCACGATGCGGAGGCGTGGGGGGGGACAGGGGTTCTAGCAGCTGGCGCCTTTGAGAAGCCATGATAGGGGAGTTTCCGAAAATGGGGGACCCTAGTGTAGTACCCTAAATAGTAGGATCCTTGTTAATTATAAGGACCCGAAAGTAAGGTATCCCCAATTTTCGGAAACTCCCATAGGGATTGGGTTTAATATAGGTGCCTTAACAATTGGAATAGGGTCTTGGGGCCCATTATAATATGATTTTAATCAGGAGCCCCCAAAATACTGGAGGTAATTATTTAGGCCCCTGTAGTAGGGGTTTAGCCTAAGTTTAGGGTTTGGGGGTTTAGGGGTTTAAGGATTAGGTTTGCGCGTCTCGGTCTTACTTTTCTTGCACCTCTTCGTGAGCAACGGGAGCAGCATACATATGTATATACACACATACACACAAAGACACACGTACAAACATATATACATACACACATGGATAGATATCTGCCCCATGCAGAAGCCTTCAAGCTTCTCACAGACAGACCAAAGCAAGGCCGAAGCAAAGGACCTCCACGACCGGCACCCTGACCACGTTTTGTTCAGGGTGGGGTGAGTGTTCAGAGGGCGGGGGGCTGGGGCGGTTGTTTCTTGGGACTTGGGTGTCTCCTGTCCCTTCCACACGGGCTTTAAGAGAGGTTTGAATGGGGTTTGGCATTTATCAGCGCTTATATGGGCAGGAGTCGCGGTGATCTAGTGACTTGCTCCAAATCCGCAGACAGACGGCAGAATTGGAACTAACCCGCCTCGTAAACCCCACACACAAAACTACCCAAATCCGAAGCCCACGAAACGCCAAACCCGAAGATAAACCGTACACCCTAAAGCCTGGTCCTTCAGCAGTCCCCAGATTTTTCGTCTTTAGTTAGGACCTGGGAACATGGGTTTAGGATGAGTAGTGCTTTCATTCCTTCTGCTATACCCTAAGGGCATTGAGATAAGCACGCTCCAAGTGTCTGGCTTATACTTCATGTTAAAGGGATACAGAAGCCCCGAAATACAGAAGCATGAGCAACTTGATTGTCCTTGTTCTGGGGGTTTCCTGTTGCAACTATAGCATCATGTACCCCAAAGCCCTGTTCTAGCCACCAGGCCCCTTCTAGCAGAACCCTTATCGTATCCCTTCCCAGCAGTTCAACGAGTCCTTGTAAGGAACCTTAGCCTACAAGATCAAGGCCTCTCTCTCTCTCTCTCTCTCTCTCTCTATACATATATATATATATATATATATCATACATATATATATATATATATATATATACGCATTACCAAGGAACCTGCCGGCCTACATCCGAGACCATGTCGGGGCACCCGGCAGTTCAGGGTTGAGGGTTTGGAGTTTCGGGCTTTAGGTTGAGGAGGTATGGGTGTCCTTGTGGGCTTTGGGGTTGGAGGGCTTAAGCGGCTGGTATGCACCCTAATATGGTGGAATAGGGTTTTGGGGCCCCTTATACTATAATTAGAGTAAGGAGCCCTTACAATGGTATGGGTGAGTTCTTGTTTGCGGGTTTCAGGCTATTTGAGGACCTGGAGGACTCGACTTTGCTGGGATTTGTTGGGGGTCGAAGCTGCCAGCCGACACGTCGGAAGCCTTAATATAGGGGCGTAAATAATTAGCAATACTTTTTGGGGTTTTTTTTATTTGAGTAGAGTATTGTGGGCCCCGAAACCCTAATTATCAAGGCCCCCACGGTAAACCCCTGAACCCCAAAACCATCTCACCACTTCATTGCTGGAAGACCGAAGTCAGGAATTTTTGGCCCATGTGTGCTTTCGTTTTCTTTCTGGGGGATGTCGAACCTTGAGCTCCGAGCCCACGACCTTCGGACCCAAACCTTAAACCCTACTTGGAGGCCCAGCAGACTCAGTAAGTAGGTTAGAAACTAGGGTTAGAATTGGGGTAACTCCATTTAGGGTACTTATAACCCTACTTATAACCTACTTACTAAGTCTCCTGGGCCTCTAAGTAAGCCATAAGCTCTTACAAACCTCAACCCAAACAGCCTCGAAACTAAGACCGGCACCATTCTTACTGCGGAAACTCGGCTGCTAATACTACTTGTTACAAGTACATAAACAACTCCTGATCTCCGCCGTGTGTTCTTGTTCATGTTTTGTCGTGTTATTCACATTAATGGTCCCTCTAAACCCAAAACCCCCTGTTGTTGTATGTTTCCGAGGAACCCCAAACCCGTTTAGAATCCTTCTAGATCTGTACATCCTAAAAGCTGTTTTCTTTAGTGCTCCTCTTTTGGCCCGAGCCCAGGTTCGCGAGCAGCAGGATGCGGTGCGAGAAAACGACGCGTCGCGGAAGGCTCGGCCCTGAGTTTCTATTTGGGAGTTTCCGAAATTAGGTGGTACCTTATTTTGGGGTCCTTCTAATAAGGATCCTACTATATAGGGTACTATGTTAGGGTCCCCTATTTTCGGAAACACCCATGTTTGGGCAACTCGTAGACAAGGGGCGGAGGGTTTAGCGTCTTATGATTCTTTGAGTCATTGATGTCCGAGCGTTTAATGGTTGTTTTGAGTCATTGATATCCGAAGAGTCGCATTCATCACTTCATCCCCCCTTACGACTTACGACATGCTGTCATTCGCTTGGCACGTTCACTTGGGCAACCGAGATTTGGCCTTGCCCTCAACCTTCTGAACCGGGCAACTTCTGAAGAAGCGAAATCACACAGTTCTTCAAGACTCGCCGTGCTCATAAGTTTCGTCTTGCGCATGACATCTGCCAGTGGGAATTTTCTATTCCTATTACAGCTTAAACGATATTTTAGCATGTATGTTGTAGGTTTGCTTGTTTTCTCAGACCAGAATCACATCCCTGTTGGTAGGCCTGCAGAGCCCATTTGTTAGCACTTAGTACCTATCTGCTACGGCTGCTACACCAATGGCTGTTACAACTTGCAGAGCTAGCATTGCTATTCGCCTCACAGCGCAGGCTAGGTATCAACCAGCACGAGCAGCGCGAGTTTTTTGCACTAGCGTAGACTGTGAGTGAGCCACAAAACCCTAACCCTGGAACCTTACTACCAACCTTAGAACCTTAATGCAAAATCCTCGAACTTGAATGCTAAACCTTAAACCCTAATGTTAAACCCTAGAGCCTCCAGCCCCGAAGCCTCATGCTCAACCCTGGAACCTGAATGCAAACCCCTCGAACGGGAAGTTCCCATGCCTAAACCCTAAACCTAAGCCGTGAATAGGAACTCCTCCATTGAGGCTTTCGCGGATGCTGCGGCCGAGGGCCGGGACCAGGATGCTGCTGCAGCTTGGATGAAAACCGGGGGAGTGGGGTCATGACTCAGGATGACCCTAAACTCGTATCCCCCTCCCCCCCCTACCCCGTAAGGGTCCCTTATGATAAACCCTGAACCCATGATTGTTTCAGGGAGAGACGATGACGCGTGTAGGTTTCAGGGTGTACGTTTGAGCGACAGAGGCTTGGGCCGAGGGCCGTCGAGCCATCAAGCTGCCTTCGGCTTCAAATCTTTTGTCCTGGGCATAACGTACTAGAATATGCCATGATATGCGGTAGTATACTGTGGTAGGAAAGTATCCTGGTATTGAAGGGAAGATGGGCGGAGTGTGTGTGTGCTTTGTTTATGGATTGGTTGTCAGAGCTCGGCGAAAGGTTTACTGTTTACTGTAGAAGCATGGACACTATGGCAAAATAGTTGTAACGTTTATCACCTCGGTTGTTGCTCTTGATGTTATGGCAATCAGAGCTTGGACTCAGCAACTCAAACTCGGCCGTACATGCCATGGTGAGGATTGCGTTGGCAGTGAGTATGATTAGGCTTGTTACAACTACTTATACGAGAGTTACTTGTGCTCACTGAACCAAGATCTCATTGGCTTGTCATTCCCAGGCAACAGCACAGCATTCCCCTGCTTGGCAAATTGACACCTGGGACTTTCTCCAGTATGTGTGCCTGCATCCGTAAAGCTTGTGTGAGCCCACGAAACCCTTGCTGTTGAATCGCATCGGGAATCCGAGCTGAGGAAGCGCTGCTCCTGAAGCCCGAAGACGAGAATGACCGCGACCCCAAGGCAAAGGAACCTGGATCTGCTACAGTAGTTTACTTCCAATATTTTTTTATTGTTGTTACTGTCATTAGTGTTATTATTGCTAATAACGTTCGTACTAGTCCTCGTCATAGTGGCTGTGTGTTGCAACTGCTGGTGGTGCGGCTGTGACTGCGAGCCGGTGAATTCAACGATGAGAAGAACGGCGGCGGAAGTACGAGCCTTTCGGGTGCTGTCAGCCTCGGAGTCCCTAAACCCTAAACCCTAAACCGTGGCTCTCGCGTTATGGTTTTCGTGACTGCCTGCGATGATGTTGGTTGCTGTCGTGATGCTCAACACACTACAGTTTCGATTAGCCCGGCCTCCAGGAGTAGTAGTAGTAGTAGTAGTAGTAGTAGTAGTAGTAGTAGTAGTAGTAGTAGTAGTAGTAGTAGTAGTAGTAGTAGTAGTAGTAGTAGTAGTGGTAGTAGTGGTAGTAGTAGCAGCAGCAGCAGCAGCAGTAGTAGCAGTAGTAGTAGCAGGAGAAAAAGTAGTAGTAGAAAGCGCCAGTCTGCTCCTGTGACCCCCCTATATTGTCTTTTGCTCCCTCCCAGAGCCCGCTCAGACCTGGTTCGTGGACACTGCTCTGTCACCAGCTTGAAACAACACGGTCTTCACGGTCTTAAAATACAGAATCGTACGCTTCAAAAGCAGGGCTTTCCCAGTATATGTGGTTTTGCAGTTGGCTAAGGGTTTGCCATTGGATAGAAATTTTTAAGTAGATAGGGTCTTAATATTGCATAGGTTTTCCTATTGGATTGTTTTATCCTATTAGGTTGGGCTTTCCTGTACGATAGGCTTTACAAGTAGATACTAAGGGGGTCACAGGAGCAGGTCGGTGGCTAGTAGTAGTAGTAGTAGTAGTAGTAGTAGTAGTAGTAGTAGTAGTAGTAGTAGTAGTAGTAGTAGTAGTAGTTGTAGTAGTAGTAGTAGTAGTAGTAGTAGTAGTCGTAGTAGTAGTAGTAGTAGTAGTAGTAGTAGTAGTAGTAGTAGTAGTAGTAGTAGTAGTAGTAGTGGAGTAGTAGTAGTAGTAGTAGGAGTAGTAGTAGTAGTAGTAGTAGTAGTAGTAGTAGTAGTAGTAGTAGTAGTAGTAGTAGTAGTAGTAGAAGTAGGCGTCGTTGTCGTGACCGTAGTAGCAGTAGTACAACGACAACAACAACTACTACTACTACTACTACTACCACTACCACTACTGCTACTACTGCTACTACTGCTACTATTTTAGGGACAAAACAGCTCGACAAGGTGGTGCATTGTTTGATGAGCCTCCATGTAGCAGTTATGCCTAGTAGTAAGCGCGGTACATCAGTATAGGTAACAGCGGGGCCCAAGCAACTGCCAATACTCTTTGGGGGTTCCTTATCACAAGGATAGGTATAATATAACCCAAGAGCCTGTTCTTGTTATTGAGGCTCCTATCTCAGCAGGAGTTCAATCCCACAACAGTAGTAGCTGCCAGCATGACCCCTGGTGATCACAGGCTATCCTGAAGGAAGAGAGCGTGGCTCTGAGTTTCGGACTTTGTGGCCTCCTACCCAGACCTCCGGGAGGATCTAGAAAGTACATCCCCTAATTTGGGGCCCTATACTACTAAGGGTACTTTACAGGAACCCCCATAAAGGGATCTACTTTTTGGATCCTCCCGGGGGTCTGGGTAGACGAAGAGGACGCAAGCATCGGAAGCCAAGGTTGTAAGGAACCGCGGGCAAGACTTCAAGTTTCTCGTAGAGAGAATTGTCATGCCAACCATGCCGCGCGGATGTACAATGTAAGGAGCGCCCCATCATCATCGTCGTCATCATCAACATCACAATCCTCACAATCCCCATTTCCATCGCTTCTGTTGGCATTCTAAATTTTGATTGCAAACATCATCATCGGCATCAGCATCATCACCTTCCACCATCACCATCATCTTCTTCGACATCTTTGCCAAGCTCACCCCGCATCCAGGAAGCACAACTGCCGCATCGCTTCCATTTTCCCGACGACCCTAAACCCGAAAGACTCAACAGCCCAAGCCCTAACTTCCCAAACAATTTCCCAAAACCCCCAAGCCCCTTCCGACAAAACGCCTAAAACTCTAACTCGGACCCTAACCCCTGATCCCCTAAACCCCTAAACCCCTAGACTCTAAACCCCTGAACCCTAAACCCTAAACCTTGAAACCCTATTAATACTGATAGTATTTAAGCTTTAAACTAAGGCGGCCACCTCGAGAAGTTGATGAAGACGGATGCCGGGGCCGGAGACGACGAGCTCAAGGCCAGCGGCTTTAAAAAAAAGAAAAACACACTCCTCGCCTGAGGGATTTCGGGTGTGTTATAGGGAACCCTCAGGAATACTACCTTATCGTATTGCTTAGGGTCTCAAACACCCATGCCAGAGTAATGTGTTGGCCGCAAAAATTAGATTTAAAGGGGACTGTAAGGGCTACTACAGTATAAGGTTATAAAATAGGGGCCTTGATATTTAGCAGTGTCGTCGGTAGCACTCCAGGCCAAATTCATTCATTCACATCAGGGAGCAATGAAAGTTCTACCTTGACATTTAAACCAGTGTCGGGGTCGCATAGGTGTCGATCTAACAGTAGTGCCTGTTGTTCGTAGTAGGCCTCGGGAACGGTCATGGCGATGTCAAAATCCTGCCAGGTGACTGTGGACGACTCAGCGACCGTGTCACCCTGGCCACCCGACCTGATCTGTTGCTGCTGTTCCCCCGTAAACCATGTCTGCGAAATCTTGGTGGACGTCTTGACTTCACTCTTGTCCTCCCAAATCTCGACAAGCGACGGGTGAGCGACTGAGTCGGTTCGGACTGTCTCGTCCCATGAGCGAACTTTCGATGCCTCAACAAAGCACGTGGATACCATCTTCTCGCAAAACAGCTGCTTCTCATAGATAGCTAGGCCCAATTTGAACCTGACCCGATTGTCCGGTGGTGGCACCTTTTCGACTGACAATGTATGTACGCCCGACGACGCATGTTTCGCCTGACTGTACATTCTTGACCAAAACGAAGATCCATGAATCACCACACATGCTCGGGCCCGCAACTCCAGTTCAATATACATTCCCAGCGCGTGGAAACCATTGAACATAGAAGCTTTCTGTCGAAGGTAATTGCTGGCTGCTCCTACGAACCGTAAGTCGTGGTTGATGTTGACAATTGGAGGGCGCGTGGTACGCCTCCCTGCCGCAATGATGGGGTCAACGTACGTGGCCTTGAGCTGTCGCTGCAAATCAGCACGAATCGCTGCTCCGTCTCCGACCTCACTCATCGGAAATGATATGTTTTCGATGAGGATCGCTTGGAGAGACAGATGGTAGTGCAACGTGACGGTTGCAAGCTGCTCTTCAGTCAAGCCATCCAATGTCTCATTCACAGATTCCAACGATCCCTTTGTGACTTGGAAGTTGTAGTTGGCACCTGCAGTGATCGACGGGCTGACAATGTAGATCTCACTCCATCCATGCATGACGAGATTCTCTCTCACTGTATGCGATGACCCTCTGGTCCTTGCGACCATGTCAAAGTCTTGGACGAGGATCGTGCATTGAGAACGCATAGTCGCGGCATCAGGCTTGCCACCCATACCCAAACTATTGCGAAATCCGTTCAGCGTGTTCATGGTATTGATCCTTGCTTCTGCCGGAATTTCATCGTTGTCGACAAGATCGCTGTCTGCCTCGATCATCACAGCCGAGGTAAGCATTGGAGGAGAAGGAAGATGCACGCACGACACCAATGCCAATGCATGGTATAGCCGCGAATACATCCGTAACCACATCTTCGTGCTCAGCTTCACGTAGACCTTCAGGTTGAGACCCTTGTCGTCACTTTGAGAGACGGATCGAATCCTTGCCAAGTAGGTCACCAGTCTTCTGACGTAATGCTGAATTGGTGTGGTCCCCACGTCGTGGTTGGCCACGAACTTTGGCGTCTCATCAATGGTAGGTGGGTACTCGTCTTGATAACGGGTCGTCGCCAGCAAGCTTGAGCGACAGCCCTTTTCATCGATGTTGACGTAATGGTACCAACTTTCCTGAGCGCCAGCGGGGATTGGAGCTTCCTCCCATGTCGGTTGCGATGGTTCCTCTTCCGGTTGCGAAATCGGTGGTTGTGGAGGAGGTGCCGCAGAAGATGATGACGCCGATGCCGTTGCCTCGTCTGTCCTTGCCCTCTTTGGTCCGTGGCTAGGAGTGGCTAGAGGTTCGGTAGCGGATCCTTGTGGTTGTCCCGGCGTTCTTCCATGCTCAGGGTGCACGATTCCTTCCGGTTCGAGGTTGCTTGCCGTAGGCATCGCCACCCTCCCCGTTGATTACACCCAGCTAGGATGCCGTTGAAGATTGGGCGGAAATAGGCCATCATCTTGCATAAGCGGTCTTGGTGCCCCCATCTGTTGGAATTCTGCTTCCCATATGCTCAACGTGGCGCGTTTGGTAGAGCAGTCGACCACATACCCAGATTCAACCCCGCATTGATTCCAGGTGTAGCTACGGAACGCATCCGGCAATTGGAAGCCGTTCCTGTCTTGATCTGCACATACAGCATCCACGTGGTGCTTGAGGAAAGAGTACGTGGTGTAGGCGGAATCAGGGAGCACATCATTGGACCATCTGTAATGCGGGTGTCCAGTATCTGGATCAACCCATGATACGTAGGAATGAAGCACGTGGAGGCAGACACTGAACGCCTGGAGCGAGTTCATCGCAAAGGCGAGCGGGTGTCCCATGCCTTGAGGCATTGTGCGCATCATCAGGGCCAGCTGGTGAACGTTGAGTGGCGTAGCGCCATCGTTGTTCGCAGCACATTCCTGGTTGTAGGTTCGTAGTCCATATCCAGTGTGTTTCGCGAACATGTACATCAGCTTGCACACCCTACATAACGTAGGCTCCGCCAACAGGTCTGATTGGTCAGGTGCTCTACCCGACATTGGAAACTTGTGGTAGTAGTCCTGATTCACCGTATACCATTGTTGAATTCTCGTGTCTGTCACAGTCTGGTAGGGCGTCTCCACGGAGTTGATGAGAACAGCGAGGTTGTAGTAGCCGTCCGCAGTGACGATGTTCCTTGTTGCAGTGTTCAAGTCTAACCGAACTTGCTTTCGTTCTTGTTCCAGTTCAACCACAGCCAATTTTGCATCATCGCGGATCACTTCCTCATCCACCATGAACCTGGTGATGGCATTGTACTTCCCCTCGTGGTCAGCAACAATGTGTTTGAGACCTCCACCAAACTTAGTGACAATGGCGAGTATCTCCCCATAGGGTTTGTCCATGTACTCCTCAGGAGCAGCAAGCAAGCAAGCTTTGAGGATTTCTCGGACTCGAATGGAAAGATCTCCTCCTGACGACAGATTTGCACCCGTGAACAGCAAGACCAACGGAGGTGCTTTGAAAGCTGCCCATGTGCGAATGAGATCATTGTCGACCACTTTGTCTTTCGTAATCTTCGGCGGGAGCGAGACGCTCTGCGACGACTCCCCAGAATACATCTCCAGGAACTTGTGGAACTTCAGAAACGTTCGCATCATCCCACCAGACGGGAAAACTTCTTCGTGGTCCACTCCTTCGAAGGCCAGCTCGTAGGCATTGTAGCTTTCAGCCAGGGCTCGGGTTTCGGTCCTTCCTCCGTAGGAGGGAAGTCCCTACACCCTACTCGACTTCACGGTTCCGGGTTCTCCGTAAGAGGCACCCTTCCCCGATCCGTCTGGTCAGACCTTAGTTGTTCCTTAGTTGGGGCTGTCTAATAGCCCCCTTCATCAGCGTCTACACACTGATGTTGCTGCCATGCAATGTCCTCAGATTCATGTGCAACATGACTGACACTGACATGAGCTCGAACAAGGCTGCGAACATTTCTCGCAATTGACCGCCATGAAACATCAATGCGCTGCGACAAACTGTTCTTCGAATCATGGTCCAAGCAATCATTCAGTCTCATCACCAAACGGTCCGCTTCAGGCATGTTAGAGAACATGATCCTGCGTCCACCACCATCGCCATCAGCACCAACATGATCATCAACCTTAACCTTCGTCACCTTGCCACTTGAAACAAGAGCATGCAACTCTGGCCAAGAACAACATGAGCATGAAGAAGGCATGTCAAGCGAAAAATAGACGTCGGAAAATTCCGCACACTTCTTCAGCAGGCGTTTGAGAGATTTCAAGACACTTCTGAAAACCTTGTACTTTCCACCAGAACGTTTTTCACCCCCCACGCAAGCCCCTTCACTACTTCCAGGACCAGCACCTGATCGCAAAAGCGATGGCACGAATAGCACAGGTGTGCGCAGGTCGTTCCGGCACGCATCCTTCATCATACCGATAAGGTTGTCCTCATCGGCTTTGGAGCTGATCAGCTCCTTGCAAGTTATGCGAGAGCAACCTTTAGTGGACTTAGGTACGGCGTAGCCGTTACCCAAGCCACAGAGGTCAACAATCATGCGGTCTGGCTTCCGTCCACCAGCCTTCGACGGCATGGCTACCAATCTCCCATCGCCCGTTGCCTGAAATTTCAAGGCTTTAAGCAATCTCCTGGAGATTTGGCTAGTCAACTCGCATTTATCAGATCGATCCTTAGCGTCCGAGTCGGTCATGTGCAAATGTTTGGACGAGCACACGTCAGACGACTTAGGATGCAACGCGACGTTTGCGGCAATGTACTCCCATTCATCCTTGCAGTAGCCGAGCTTAACGGCGGTTCCGGGAGATACAGGATCCCGAAAGGTATAACGTTGCCCGTGGGTGCATCCTTGGATCTTGATGCTCTTCCACATGGCATCTTCCTGAAGTCCCTTATACTGCTTGGTTTCCTGGACTGGTACTCGAGGAGGCACTTCGATGATGATTTGGAACCCCCATGACGCCGCTCTGCGCGCAATTCTTTGGACGACCTCCCCCCATGGGTAGTCTGTCCGCAATTTGGCCCTTTCAGGGTTGTCAGCGATTTTCCGCCTCAGCCACGAATTCTTGCCCAACACCCCTGCACCAATGAAGATTACGGAGTTAGGGTTGTCCTTCCTCGCTTCCACCACATCAAAGATGTAGGCGCACATGGCGTCGTCAACTTCTCGCCCCATACTCAGAACATTTACTTGCAGCCCAGGGTCGTAGTGAGAATCGGGAGCATGCTGGGCGATGCAATCCTTGCCTGGAGCATACTCATTCCACCAGTTCTCCTCATCGACTCCTATCAATGTCCATACCGTCACTGCCTTTGGGGCATCTTTGATAGTGATACGGTACTTCCACCGGCTGTAAGGATTCTTGTAAGCATGGACCAACCTTCCATCGTGGTCGAGGAATTGGATCACCAGACCCTCCTTGGGTTTGTTTTCGGCGAAATTGACCACGTGAGGCACAATTGCTCCATCATATCCTTGATATTCCCTTTTCTGTTCCGCCGCATCATGCCATACATCTTCGTACACCGATGACCATTGGTCATAAACAAATTGAGAGGCTTGACTTTTGGATTGGCCGTTGAAACAAAATCCCTGGTGTAATGTAAAGCCCTGGTACCCCCCATGGATGGCACGCGCCAGTGTGACAACCACCGCTCGCCATTTGGCGGGCAGGGCGCGCACATAAGACTGGCCGAGAGGCGGCTCAGGAATAGGCAGGAACGGCGGCGCAAGGACGTCCGCAATGGCAGCGGGGCGCAAATGCCCCCGCACGGGATGGTACTGGAACACAGCACGTTCCACGTAGCGGTCGAACTTGCCCGGTGTGTCAAGGATAGCAGCACGATCCTCCATTTGGTGCCACTGCCCTTCACGAAGAATCCAAGTCGACCGAAGGTAACGACCAGGCGGCAACGCAGAAGGCGGCCCCCGCAACATGCGCGGGAACTTGACAACCAGGATGGGGTCCACACTGTCATGTTCTTGCAAGCCTTCCTTACTCGACAATCCAGCGCGATACAACCCCTGAGGGAGGATCGGCGTCTGCGTGTAAGGAAAACAAGGCACCTCGCTCTTGAACGAGTAGTGCTGCTGGCCCTTCTCATCCGTGCTTTGGGTATGAGTAGGCCGCATCAGATCCATAATCTCTTGGGAGCCGATGAGATCCGGCGGAAAGATGTTGATGAGCTGACACGCATGTGTCCAGGACACGGAATCCTTGAACGATTTGGTGTGTATGTCCGCGGACATCTTGGCAGTGACCTCGTAGGCAAGAGAAACGTAACCTTCCTGAAAGATAGAATGCATCCACCCAATGCAGATACCGTGGGTACGTTCCAAGTGACGCATAGTCGGATTCTTGCCCGTGCGAATCACCCCGATCATGGTCTGGTTGTCGTCGTAGAAGACGAAGTTGGGGTCTTGCCCCCCAAGCTGCTGCCACAAAGTGATAGCAGGCAAGCCAAGACGTGACATAGCAAAGTCGGCCGCAACAATCTCGGCCTCAGGTGTGGAATGACTCAAGCATCCCTGCCTTTTGCTAAGTCCTGCCAAGGGAAATCTTGTATGAGAACCCTGAATGTGCAAATGAGCACCGGAGGTAGATTTCAAACTTTCTCCACAACCTGCATAGTCCGCATCTGCAAACAGCCCGATGGACGAGTCCTCCAAGGAGTTCCCGACCCATCCAATCATCATGTGATGTTTGGACTGGTGCACATAGGCCATGAGATGATGAAGAAGAGCGTCCTCCTTCTTGGTCCATTTCGTGATCTTGCGTGCGAGATTGTTGAGACTGCGCAGAAGATCAAAGCGGCAAATGCGCGCGGCATAAAGCAATTTCATGAGAATGCTTGCTGCCTGCGGAGCAAGTGCGCCGCGATTAGCCTCGTTGATCTCCTCTTCCTCTGGCGCCTTGGGAATAGGTGGAGGCGGAACGAGCCGACCATCCTTATCAACAGGCATGGTGTGTCCACACCACGGGCATCGATGGCTTTTACCTGACTGTGCCGGAGCGCGAGCTGGGTGATTCTTAGTCTCCTCAGCCGGACTCGGCGATGGTACCGTCTTGAATTTTGTCGGATCGAACCCAGTCACGTCGCAGTACTTCTTGACTGTCATGTCCAGGTACGTCTCCATGTCGTAGGTAACGGTCTGCACATTCGTTTTGTCATGCAACGTTGCCTCGCCCTTGGAGATGCGACAACCCAGATACAAGCCCAGCGGCGTTTCTTCTTCCAATCGAAGTTCTTGGCGCAGCATGTCCCAACCCTTGGGTAGATTCTCTTTAGGCCCTGCCATCTTGAGATCATCCACGTAGATGACAAGTAAGAGCTTCATTTGCGGGTGGAAATACAATGATGGCCATTCATCCCCAATCGGCTTGAACCCTACTTTCTGTACCGCGGTGTGGCAATGTTGTTCCCACATGGTTCCTGCGTCAGGATGTCCATATAGAGCTTTGATCAGGCGACATACCGGTCTACGGAATTTGTGCCGTTTCGCAGATGGATGCCAAGCTTCATCAGGCAGTTCAACCCAACACGGAGTGCCCGACAATCTAGCCTGAATGTATGCTTGGATAGCATCCGCCATCTGGACATCATTGCCAGGAAGACATCCGTAATAATCTGCCCATCGTGAGGCGTCAAACGTAGCCGGGGAATTCCCCAAATCCTGGAACAATGCGGCTTCCATATTCTGGTCTTTGACCTGATCACCGAGTAGTACACCTCGCCCCTTGAACTTCCTGGCGGGATCGTCCTCTTTGAGCTGATAGTTCTTCTCGTAGATCAGTCCGTGTACTCGCGCCATATGTACTTTCTCACCTTTCTTCTTTGCCTCAGCGACGACGTCGTCATACTCACGCGTAGTTGAGAAGTCAAACACTTCTTGGTCCCACAATCCCTTCCATTCTTTCATGAAAGCTTCCATGGCCTTGGGATTGTTGATCATTTCTTTGCGTGTGACGGGTCGAGTGACCATGGCATTGAAGCACGATCCTCCTGCATAATTCTTTTCCCGATGTACGTTTCTGTGAGAAGTCGTACACGGCATAGAAGGAATCCAGTTATCATCCATGACCATATGCGCCGGAACAGCCGGCACGACATCTGCCAAGAATTGTTCTTGTGTATATTGATCCACATAGGACTGTGCCCATGACCAACCATCGTCGTCGTCAACGGTCACGTTGAGTTGCAGATCAATTTCTTCACACGGGACAATCTTGGGAAAGATCATGTTGTCCAAAGTCTTGGTGACTATCTTCTTTCCTATCACAGCCTTCTTCCGGTCTTTCTTGGCAACTCGAGCTTTGTCTCTCTTTTCTTTCTTGTATGCTGCCTTCTTCTCCGCTTCGCTCATCTTCTTCCATGCTTCCGGAGAATAAGAATGGATAGGTCGCCGTGTAGGAAGAGTTCGTCGACCATCGCTTCGGATTTTGTACGGAACTCCCCTTTTGTCGATCTTGCAAGCTTCACCGTCATCGGTAAGATATACAATGCCGTCTCCTTTCTTCCCCGTACTCCAATGTTCAATCTCCTCGGGAGCCAACTTCTTTTCTTTCAAGATCTTGATAATCTCTCCAGGTTCTTCGATGTCTCCTTAGGGGATGAGTCTACCGGTTGGACCGACTTCGCGGGGCGATCGTCGATCTTTCCCAGTGACCTTTGGTTCAGAAGGAGGCGGTGCTGCACGTAGACCCAGCTCTTTGTCTAGTTCTTCGAGTCTTTTGTCTCCTATGGCATCAATGGCTTCATGCTCTGCTGACTTGAAGACTTCGCCGAGCGGCTCCGTCTCAATGTCAGATGGATCTATGTCCTGTAAGTCAGGATCTTCTCCAGGATCCGGTGGAGGAAGAAGTCCATTTGGATCATCGTCATCCCCGTCGCCACCATTTCCTCCAGGCGGACCGTCATCACCGTCATCGACGTCTTTTATCTCCTTGCCAGCGAGGTCAACGTTGTCCCTGAGTCCCTCAATGGTTGAATTCATCCTTTCGTACTAGGCTTTCAGGGGAAACGTTATCTCCTCTGGGAAGTAGATAACTTCTGTCTCGTACGGTCTCATCAACTTCCTGGGAACAGATGCGTCCATCGACAAGTTCGCGTTGGCAAATTCCTTCATATCCCAAACGCGATACTTCTTGGACCACCCTTGACCAGCAGTGATGATGTATCCGGCGAAAATGCCTGGAATCCCTTTTGGATCGAATTTGTTGCCATATGTCTTCGGCCTTGTGTCCGTCGGCTTGAAGAAGACTTTGGCACCAAAGGGTATGGCTTTTCCCTCGAAGTCCTTTCCAGTCATTCGCTCCCATGCTGAATCACCATCGCCCTCCACGTCTTCAACGTTGAGGTTCTGCATCACGCAATTAAGCGCAAAGGACCAGTATTGAGCGGGCAATCCGGCGTGTAGCATAGATGCTGCGACTGTGTTGATCACTTCTTGATTTGACCGTTCAGCGAGTGAATTGTTACTGGGTTTCCCTGGAAGGGAATGATCAATCACGATCTTCAACTGTGCCATAGCTGAATCGAACTCTGGTGCTTCATCACTATACGCCATATGAATCTTGCGTCTCCCCATTAGGCGTCTGATGGCCATGACGACCTCGTCAGTATTCCTTGAAGCCGTGGGAATCGCTGCGATCATTTTGGTGGCGATGTCTCTGATGACCAGAACTTCACGTGCTCCGTCATCGAGTCCGATGCCTGCTTCGGCGGCTTGCCGCATATCAAGGAAGTCGAACGTTACGAGATCCCCCCAGTGTTTGATCACACGTTGAAACGCACCTCGTTGTGTCCGCAAGTGCTTCATCTTCGCGCGTATGCACGATTCGCAATATGGATTGCGGTAGCGATGAGTACACAGATGTGCCAATGTCTTCGCTTCGGCTTTCAGTGTTCCGACTCTGGCCTTGCGGCTCGGCGCACCGTCGCCTTCCACATCAATGATCACATCATCGTCACCATCCAATGGAATTTCACCCACTCCTTTTCCTTCGTCGTCGTCCGGAGGGCGTCCGGCCTCGGACTCTGGTACTTCTTCTATAGGAGGTTCTTGGGGTTCAGGATCAGGAGGTCGTTCGTGATCATCACCTTCTTCTTCTGCTTCGATCTCGCCCGGTGCAGCTTCAGCGGCAGCTGCGACGCTAACGTCAACATTGCCTGCTGTCAATGCACCCTTGAAGATTTCGGTGATCGCTTTGGCCTCCGGATCATCATGAACCAATGACTTGGAACTCCCGGCACGGACGTACGGGATGTCACCGTTCACGAACAGAGATATTCTCTTGCCCTGCGGGTTGATCATGAATGGTTCCCTTCCGGGAGGCCACACAAACCCGTAGTTGAAGTTCATACATCCCTTGCCTATGGAAAGCACCGACGGCGTGTCGTCCAACACATAAGCGTTGATCGGTTCCTCGAACGACTCAGTCTGGAAGTTCGACACGAGATCGGTATCGGTGATTCCATTGGCTGTCTGAAATGATATGGGCTCTGGAGTCACGAGTGTCTCGAGACTGTGCTTCTCGATCTTCTTCTGAGATATGAGGTCATGACCACATCCAGTGTCCATGAGGAACTTGATCTTCTTCTTAAGGATGACTGGTTGAACCATGCATTTGAATAAGCCTTGATTGATGATCCGTTTGCTGTGTGCGGCATCGAGTTCGCGCTCAACGATGGAATCCTCACCGTCGCTTTTTTTTTTTTGTTTTTTTTTTTTTTTTTTTTTTTTTTTTTTTTTTTTTTTTTTTTTTTTTTTTTTTTATTTTCTTTTTTTTTTTTTTTTTTTTTAGTTCTGTTTTTTTTTTGTTTTAGAACGAAACTTCTTCCACCCGAGACGTTCCTGGGATTCGTACGAATGAAACTCGATCTCCGCATTGATCATCATCATCGTCAACCATGTCTCTCATGATCTGTGCCCTCAATCTCGCTTTGTGCTTGGCGAACTCCAAGCTCACAGCGCGATCCTCATCATTGACAAACGCTTCCATGTCGACGTACTTCACCTTCCGCTCTTTGTCTTTCTTCGATCGGCTAGGACACGAAGAAATGAACTTCACGTCATTGGCAAATGTCACATTGCGCTTTGTCACTTTTCGGGTCGACGTAGTCGTTCCCGAGGATTCGTCATCTGTTGAACAATCCGAATCAGCGTCGCTGTCAACGGATGGACAATCTGACTCCTCCTCATCTGGTTTTGAAGATCGCTTCCATATAGCCGGAGCTGATGGATTCCACCTTCGACACAATCTAATGGCGGGTGCAGCAGGGAGTGCCTTGGCCTTGGCATTCGGCTTCGCTGGAGCTGCCTTTGCTTCGGATTTGGCTTTAGCTTTTGCCTTTGGTTCCGGAGCTGGGGTAGCTGCTGCCTCATGCTTGAAAGGACAATTCTCTCTTGAGCACGAGCCTGTGTTATTGAACGAGTAGCATATCCTGTTTCCTCCTCCTCCAGATGGACTTGGAGTTCTCGTCCTCGGCGTGAAGGGTCGCTCTGGAGTCTTCTTCGAGTGACTGAATGGACACTTATCGCCATTTCGACACCCTGCATATGTGAAATGGAACTTGCAGCGGATTTGCTTCTTGCTTTTGTCACCTCTGTTGTCCGCTGACTCACTCCTCGTCTTCTTCTTGGGCTTCGGCTTGGTCTTCGCATGACTCTTCGCTTTGCTTTGGGGTAGTACAGGTGTTGCTTTGTCCGGCTTGGTCGGCGAAGCCTTGACCTTTGCGGATGGAGCTGCGTTAGGCGTAGGTTTCTCGGGTACCTTGGCCGGTGCAGCAAGCAAATCCTTGCCCTCAAGCATCTGGCGCAAGCCAATTTGAGTATGAGTGAGATTTGACTGTTCTCGTTTCCGCATGATGGTACGATCAATGATCTTCATCAGGTTGTCGTACGATCGATCTTCATGATTGTAGGGCAGGTGTTCATAGTGCATGCCCAAGTCCATTTTCATTGCGGTCGAGTCCTTGATCTTGCTGTACAAGC
>CAJNDT010000460.1:121967-202005 GCA_905221615.1 Symbiodinium sp. CCMP2592
GGTCTCATCCGTACCAGAACTTCCAACCACGTCTGCTTGAACGTATGAAGCTTGTTGTCGCCTTGGTACTGGAGCTTCACCAAATACTCAAGAGTGATGATCATGTCGAGACGATCGTGCGTTCGAAAACTTTCATACATCATCGCAATGATTTGTCGTCCTTTGATGATCTTCCCGTCGGGCCTGCTGATGTAATCGTTAGCCTTCCGGTTCACATCAAGGTACAGGTCAGCTGATTTGTCACCACCGGCACGTAGCATTGCGACCATGGCGATCCCCAATTTGACGTCTATGCTCTTGAACTTCTTGTGTCCTGAATCATTCAATGCTTCGACATCAGGGAATGGGTTGAACGCTGGTGCCAGCCATAACATCCAGTCTTCATGATGTGGGTCGGCTGATGCTCCTAAGACATTGGCCGTGCACACGGATCGCCAGTTGTTGAGATGAGTGAGAGTAGGCCATGGAGGAACGGTCACTTTGTCGGCTTCCCTCCTGGCAATTCTCACCTCTGTGACTTCAGGATCCGCGTCTCCATCAGGATCACGCGCATGCGAGCCAGGATCCGATTCAGGTTTGCCTCCACCGCTTTTCTTCTTATCATCATCATCGTCAGGCGGATCAGGAGGGTCATACCCCGTGCCGGTTCCTTCATCGTGCTCTCCATCTTCGTTCTCGTCGCCAGCCTCGTCACCGTCATCGTCTCCATTATCCTCCTGAATCGTTTCAGCGAATAATCTCCACTCATCACGATCAGCTCTGAGACGTTGTTCGGCTTTTTGGGCCTTGAGTACTTCGCTTCGCAGATCGGCAATCTTCTCCTCGTACCGTTCCGCGACCTCTTTCTCGATCTGACGTCTCCTTGCTTCATGAATGGAATCGTCATAGGCAATAGGGGGTACCGAATGATGTCGTTGCCCTTCGTAGATGCGGTTAACACGTCGATTACCCACAGGTCTTGAGGAGCTGGCTGATGCTGTGGACTTCGATCCCAACTCCCGCTATTTCCCCAAGATTTTTTTTCGCGGAGCTGTCGATCACGCACGCTGCCGCCACTTTTCCCAGACAATCGCTTGGTAGCAGAAACAAAGTGGCGCACTAGGCGTGTAACGCGCCAAGTGCTGGCTTCTAATACTTTGCATTCTGGCTCGGGCATTGCTCCGCCACTATGGGCATTGAACTGCGGCCAGTGACGAAGTTTTCCACGGTGAAATGAAAATCCATCCACCAATGTTCTTTGTCTGTCCGATTCCGAATCTAAACTTCCTTGCGACTGGACCCTAACTTGACTTGGGACCGTATTTCAGGATCGTAAACCTCACCTCCTACGAAAAGCAGGCACTACTTTCCTTTCCTGACGGCCTCCCATCCAGACTCAGTAAGTCCTTGAAGACCATGGCCATGCTCGAAGGCCGCGCGCTCCACCCTAGTTGGAGTTCCGCGTGCCTCCATTCGCGCGTGTCCTCTCTTGAAAGCCGTCTTGTGCTTTGAGCGTTTTCTCCTGAGTTTTCACTCAGCCGATCGTGCAAGGTAGCAATGATCGCCTTGCATTGATCTTCATTCTGATGAAGTCGATCTCTCTGCATCTTGCATCCTCTTCACATCCATTTTGCGGTACTCTTCTTCTTCGCCAAGACGTTCGCGAAGCCGAAATCGTTCTTGATCAATGGCTGCGCTGTTTCCAGCTAGCCCTTGGATCTCGTTCACGGCCCGCAACTCCTGGTTCTTGACCAAGTGCAATCGTTCCTGCATTGCTTGTAAGGCTTGTTCCGAACTTGCTGTGTTTGACCGGAGGACCAAGTTCTCTCTGGCATGTTCATGAAGTTCATGAGTCAGACGCTCATACTCACGTGCCATAAGCTCACCATCGCCGTGCGCTCTTGCCTCCAACTGCACAAAGTTAGTGGCTGCCTCCGTGCGGAACACGTGTAGCTGTTGAGCTAACTCCTCGGCAACGGCATGTGCTTGACGTGTGTTGAAGCAGAGTTTCTGTTCTCCATGTCAACACAAGCTGTTTCATAGTCCTCGCTTCATCTCCTGATTTGACATTGTTGATGTGCCTCATGGCTAAGCATGCATGGTCACTTTGTCGTTCCAATTCTTCAATGCGAATTCCAGATCCTTCATCTTCTTGTTGCATCTCCTTGATCCTGTCCATCAGGGTCTGGACGACTCCTTCGTATTCTTGCACCTGACTGCGATAGTACATCTGCTGTGCAAGGTTCGATGCTTCAAACTGTTGCGAAATCGTCAGCTCCTGATAAGCGTTCGGACCATCAGCTATGGCAGGCGTGGCCACGGACGACGCATCACCACGTGCAGGAATCGTATCCAGAGTCATATCCAGGTCGTCAGCATCGCGTGGTTGATTGGTAACCATCCGATTCCACGTCATGGATTTGTCACGCCCACGAGTGGCTGAGGTCCTCGATCGTGCTGAAGAGCTTCTCGAAGATGATGGCCTTGACTTCTTTTCCAAGGTCTTGACTCCTTTGTCCTTAGCCCTGGACGTAGTCCGAGGTGCCTGAAAACCAGACGCTTCGGCCCGTCGTTCTGAAGCCTTGCCCGTCCTCGAACCTGTGGATGTCGGACGCGAAGGCGTAGATGCTCTTGGTAGACTCTTTGTTTTCCCCTTGGGAACTGCCTTTGCAATGGCAAGCGCAGAAGATTGACCTTTGTCATCTTCCGTGGAGCTATCAACGGATTGCACCACTGTGTCATCAGATGTTGACTCACCAACGGCTGGCGCTGCCACATCGGCACCGAAAGTCATTGTCGTATCTTGGCTTGATCTGAGTTCATTGTGGTCGTAGTAGATCAAGTAGTCGTTGCTGTAGAAAGGCAGAGCCGCGTACGGCTGATAACCTGCGTGGGGGATTGATCTCGACTTGGTTGCTGCTCTCCCCACCAGAGCTGTAATGAATGTAGGTGTGGCTGGCTTGCACTCTCCACAGACTGGACCCTGTCTCTCCCTCTTACTTCCACACGTGCAATCCTATGCAGGCAGAATCGGCGGCCGTTCCTTTTGCACTCACTGCCGGCGGCGGTTCGTCTGTGCAACGGGATAGCTCTGATTGCTCAGGATAGAAGACACATATAGCACTTAGCTATGGGCATTGACTTGAGCCAAAACGTTGCGTTGGCGGTCACATAGAAAGGTAAAGACGAGGGATGCGTAGCATGCCCCCTTAGAGTCGAGGGACGCGTAGCGTGCCCCCTTCTCTTGCACTTTACACGGTCTTGCTCACAGCTCTTATAGTGACACCTTAGAACTTGACAAGGCATCGCAGTCCGTTCGCACCTGTAAATACCGCATTAAACAAAAGGCCCAAGGATTTCGCACATCTGTTGGCAAAATCTGGCGGAAGTACCGACTGCTCACTTCCGCCAGATTTTGCCAACAGGTGTGTGAAATCCCTGGCCCTTTGTTTAATGCGGTATTTACAGGCTTTTTGCTCGGTGGCGGATCACTTCCGCCAGATTTTGCCCGCAGATGTGTGGGATCCCTGGCCGTTGTTTTAACGCGGTATTTACAGGCTTTCTGCTCGGTCGCGGCTCGCAGGGATTAGGGGGACACCCCTTGCGCTCTGCCACCCCACCTACCCTCCCTCACCCACCCCTGCCACCCACCGACCCTCAGCGCCCACCCAGCGTCCCAACCCACCCCCACCCACCCTTCCTCCCACTTCGCACTCCCTCCACCTCCTGCCCACCCTACCTCCCAAACACCCTCCCACCACCCTCTCACTCACCACTTCAACGGCCAGGGATCCCACACATCTGCGGGCAACATCTGGCGGAAGTGATCCGCCACCTAGCAAAAAGCCTGTAAATACCGCATTAAACAAAGGGCCAGGGATTTCGCACATCTGTTGGCAAAATCTGGCGGAAGTACCGACTGCTCACTTCCGCCAGATTTTGCCAACAGATGTGTGAAATCCCTGGCCCTTTGTTTAATGCGGTATTTACAGGCTTTTTGCTCGGTGGCGGATCACTTCCGCCAGATTTTGCCCGCAGATGTGTGGGATCCCTGGCCGTTGTTTTAACGCGGTATTTACAGGCTTTCTGCTCGGTCGCGGCTCGCAGGGATTAGGGGGACACCTCTTGCGCTCTGTGGTTTTTTGATCTGAGTTTTCACAAGACCTTAGGGGGACACCCCTTGCGATCTGTGATTTTGGGATCTGAGTTCTTACACAACCTTAGGGGGACACCCCTTGCCAGCTGTGATTTCGGGACCTGAGTTCTTCCAAAACCTTAGGAGGGACACCCCTTGCGATTTGTGATTTTGGAACTTATTTGATATAAAAACCTTCAGGGGGACACCCCTTGCGATCTGTGTTTTGCGGATCTGAGTTTTCACAAAACCTTACGATCGGTGATTTTGGGATCGGCGCTTTTTCAAAACCTAAGGGGACATTCCTTGCGATTTGTCATGTTGGGATCTAGCTTGCGTGAAAGCCTTTAGGGAGACATCCCTTGCGATTTGTTATTTCGGGATCTACTTTAGCGCAAAAGCCTTTAGGAGACACCCCTTGCGATATGTGATTTTGGAACTTATTTGTTATAACAACCTTTAGGGGGACACCACTTGCGATCTGTGGTTTTCGGTTCTGAGTTTTCACAAAACCTTAGGGAGACACCCCTTGCGATTTGTGGTTTTGGAATTCATTTGTTATAAAAAACCCCTTGCGATTTATTGTTTTGGAACTTGTTGTTTCAACGAACCCTTGGGGGGACACCCCTTGCGATCTGGGTTTTTGGGATCTGAGTCTGTACAAATCTTGGGGCGACACCCTTGTGATCTGTGATTTTATTTGTGTTTTTGCAGAACTTCAAGGAAAAACAAATCTTGCCGACGCAGGGGTGGATGGAGCACTCTTGTTTTTCGTGAAGTTGAAGGGGCCTGTCTGCTGTGCTGAGATGGACCTCTCTCCCGTCTCATTACATGGGAGGAAGCTCTCAATCATTTCTTGTGGAGGATGAAGTAGAAGACTTTTCTTTTTGGAAGCAATGGGAGCCCTGGCTTCTCTTGCTAGGAGCGAAGTCTCTTCAATCTTCTTAAGATAAAAGCGACTTACCAAGAGGTAAAGTCTCTCTCTGCTCAAATAAAGCTCTCGTCGCTTACCAAAATATCTTGGAGTGAGTTCTCTTCCTGCTTCACAGCAGGGTAAGGTAGAGGGCTTGGGCTTCTCGTTTCGTTTTGAAGGCCACGGGGAGGACTGGCTTTTCTCTTGTCAAAGTTTGAAATTTGGAAAAGCTCTATCCTTCCTTCCTGATCGTAAGCCCCCTTCCAAGTTTTTTTCTCGAGGAGGAGATGTTCAGGAGCTGTCGCTCCTGACGAACAGAGAAAGAAGTTTTCTTCTTATCGCCAGAGAGGCAGTCGGAGCTCCCTTCTTTCTCGTGATGCGTTGTTCTTCTGCCACGAACAACCTTTGGGGACTGTTTTCTTGCTTTGGAGCATGAGGTCTTTTCTTTTGAAGGCTGGCGACTGAGAAAGGTATAAGAAATCTCCTCTAGAGAAATCTGCTCTTGCCAAGAAAAACTAGGAATGAGAACGCTCTGTCCTCACCTCTTGAGAGATATCTCTCTTCTATCCCTTGGAGAGGAAGTGGTGGCGACATGGAGAAGTTAGAAGGGTTTCTTTCTTGATTCAGAGGGTGGGGTAGAGGGCTGCTCATGTCTTGTTGAAGGCTGAGGGGAGGATCGGACTCTTCTTTTGTCGATTGAGAGAGCTCTGTCCTCACTTCTTGAGAGCTATCCCTCTTCTATCCCTTGAGGAAGAAGAGGGGACGACAAGGAGCTCCTCTCTCTTCTTGTCGACTAAGAGGCAGCCGCAGTTCTTTTTGAAACCAGAGATGCTTTGAGCCCTGTCTTCTTCGACTAGAAGCGAGCTCCCTTCAATTCTCTTCAGAGGAGATGGAGACCTACCAAGAGGAAGAGGAGCTCGCTGCCAGAAATCAGCTGAATGACTTGGAGGGACTCTCTCCGTGTTTTCGTTGAGGGTTGGGGGAATCCCTACCGTTTCTTCTTGGGCGTCAAGAAAATAACAGGATCTCTTTCCACTGCTAAGAGAGAAAGGAGGTTTCTTCTTCTTGTGCGTATGCTGTTTTCCATCTTTTGAAAAGGTAAGGGAAGTAGTCAGGATCTCTTTCCACTGCCAAGAGAGAAAGGAGGTTTCTTCTTCTTGTGCGTATGCTGTTTCCATCTTTTGAAAAGGTAAAAGAAATGCTCAAGATCCAACCCCATATGAAGAGAGAAAGGAGTTATCTTCTTTTCGACCGATGGGTAAACGGAGACCTTTGAATTTTCGTGAAGTTGGAGGGGCCTGTCTGCTGGGCTGAGATGAAGCTCTCTTGCGTCTCATTACATGGGAGGAAGCTCTCAGTGATTTCTTGTGGAGGATGAGGTAGAAAATCTTTCTTTTTGGAAGCTAGGGGAGCTCTGTCCTTTCTTGCTAGGAGCGAGGTCTCTTCAATCTTCTTAAGACGAATTGGCGACATACCAAGAGGTAACAAGGCTCTCTGCTAGAAGGATGCTCTCTTCTGTTGCCACGAATATTCTAGCGGTCACTCTCCCATTCTCTCAAGCTCTTCACATACTTTGCCGGAATCGTTCTTTCTGTCTGCCGGTGCAGAGAACGATAATTTTGAAGAGTGTGAATGTGTGAAGAGATTGGGGACCACCAAAAACCCTTACCAATTCGGCAGTTGCCCATTATCTTCACGCTTTCAAATACTTGCACGGTATCGTTCTTTATGCTTGTGGGCGAAGAGAACGATAATTGTGAAGAGTGTGAATGTGTGAAGAGAATGGAAACCCGGGACTTAGAAATATCCTGGGGGCTCTCTTCTTGTTTTGGAGCATGAGGTCATTTCCTTTTGAAGGCTGAGGGACGACCAGATGTCTTTGTTTGAATATTAGGGGGAGCTCCACCCTTTCTTCTTGAGTTGGGGGGGAGCTCCACCTTTTCTTCTTGAGTGTATGCTCTCTTCCATTTTTAAAACGGCGACGGAAATAATCAGGATCCCCTCCCCTTATCAGGAAAGAAAGGAGGTCTCTTCTTGCCGAAGGGTAAACGGTGCCCTCTTCTTTCTCATGAAGTTGGAGCGGCCTGTTTGCTTTGTTGAGATGGCGCTTTCTTTTGTCCCATTAGTTTGGAGGAAGCTCTCAGTCTCTTCTTGTCGAGGATGAGGCAGAGGATTTGTCTTTTTGGAAGCTAATTCAGAGCATGGGGTAGAGGGCTGCTCATGTCTTGTTGAAGGATGAGGGGAGGATCAGATTCTTCTTTTGAAAATTGAGCGAGCTCTGTCCTCACTTCTTGAAAGCTATCCCTCTTCTATCCCTTGAAGAGGAAGAGGGGACGACAAGGAGCTCCTCTCTCTTCTTGTCGACGAAGAGGCAGCCGCAGTTCTTATTGAAACTGGAGATGCGTTGAGCCTTGTCTTCTTCGACTAGAAGCGAGCTCCCTTCAATTCTCTTCAGAGGAGATGGAGACCTACCAAGAGAGAGAGGAGCTCGCTGCTAGAAATCAGCTGAATGACTTGGAGGGACTCTCTCCGTGTTTTCGTTGAGGGGTGGGGGAATCTCCGCCCTTTCTTCTTGAGCGCATGCTGTTTTCCATTTTTTGAAAACGTAAGGGATTTAATCAGGATCTCTTTCCACTGCCAAGAGAGAAAGGAGGTTTCTTCTTCTTGTGCGTATGCTGTTTTCCATCTTTTGAAAAGGTAAAAGAAATGCTCAAGATCCAACCCCTTATGAAGAGAGAAAGGAGTTATCTTCTTTTCGACCGATGGGTAAACGGAGACCTTTGCATTCTCGTGAAGTTGGAGGGGCCTGTCTGCTGGGCTGAGATGATGCTCTCTTGCGTCTCATTACATGGGAGGAAGCTCTCAGTGATTTCTTGTGGAGGATGGGGTAGAAAATCTTTCGTTTTGGAAGCTAGGGGAGCTCTGTCCTTTCTTGCTAGGAGCGAGGTCTCTTCAATCTTCTTAAAACGAATTGGCGACATACCAAGAGGTAACAAGGCTCTCTGCTAGAAGGATGCTCTCTTCTGTTGCCACGAATATCCTGGGGGCTCTCTTCTTGTTTTGGAGCATGAGGTCATTTCCTTTTGAAGGCTGAGGGACGACCAGATGTCTCTATTTGAAAATTGGGGGGAGCTCCACCCTTTCTTCTTGAGTTGGGGGAGCTCCACCCTTTCTTCTTGAGTGTATGCTCTCTTCCATTTTTAAAACGGCGACGGAAATAATCAGGATCCCCTCCCCTTATCAGGAAAGAAAGGAGGTCTCTTCTTGCCGAAGGGTAAACGGTGCGAAGTTGGAGCGGCCTGTTTGCTTTGTTGAGATGGCGCTTTCTTTTGTCCCATTAGTTTGGAGGAAGCTCTCAGTCTCTTCTTGTCGAGGATGAGGCAGAGGATTTGTCTTTTTGGAAGCTAATTCAGAGCATGGGATAGAGGGCTGCTCATGTCTTGTTGAAGGATGAGGGGAGGATCAGATTCTTCTTTTGAAAATTGAGCGAGCTCTGTCCTCACTTCTTGAAAGCTATCCCTCTTCTATCCCTTGAAGAGGAAGAGGGGACGACAAGGAGCTCCTCTCTCTTCTTGTCGACTAAGAGGCAGCCGCAGTTCTTATTGAAACTGGAGATGCGTTGAGCCTTGTCTTCTTCGACTAGAAGCGAGCTCCTTTCAATTCTCTTCAGAGGAGATGGAGACCTACCAAGCGAGAGAGGAGCTCGCTGCTAGAAATCAGCTGAATGACTTGGAGGGACTCTCTCCGTGTTTTCGTTGAGGGGTGGGGGAAGCTCCGCCCTTTCTTCTTGAGCGCATGCTGTTTTCCATCTTTTGAAAACGTACGGGAAGTAATCAGGATCTCTTTCCACTGCCAAGAGAGAAAGGAGGTTTCTTCTTCTTGTGCGTATGCTGTTTTCCATCTTTTGAAAAGGTAAAAGAAATCCTCAAGATCCAACCCCTTATGAAGAGAGAAAGGAGTTATCTTCTTTTCGACCGATGGGTAAACGGAGACCTTTGCATTCTCGTGAAGTTGGAGGGGCCTGTCTGCTGGGCTGGGATGAAGCTCTCTTGCGTCTCATTACATGGGAGGAAGCTCTCAGTGATTTCTTGTGGAGGATGAGGTAGAAAATCTTTCTTTTTGGAAGCTAGGGGAGCTCTGTCTTTGTTGCTAGGAGCGAGGTCTCTTCAATCTTCTTAAGACGAAAAGGCGACATACCAAGAGGTAAAAAGGCTCTCTGCTAGAAGGATGCTCTCTTCTGTTGCCACGAATATCCTGGGGACTCTCTTCTTGTTTTGGAGCATGAGGTCATTTCCTTTTGAAGGCTGAGGGACGACCAGATGTCTTTATTTGAAAATTAGGGGGAGCTCCACTCTTTCTTCTTGAGTTGGGGGGAGCTCCACCCTTTCTTCTTGAGTGTATGCTCTCTTCCGTTTTTAAAACGGCGACGGAAATAATCAGGATCCCCTCCCCTTATCAGGAAAGAACGGAGGTCTCTTCTTGCGATTGCTCTCAGTCTTTTCTTGTCGAGGATGAGGCACAGGAGTTTTTTGGAAGCTAATTCAGAGGATGGGGTAGAGGGCTGCTCATGTCTTGTTGAAGGCTTAGGGGAGGATCAGACTCTTCTTTTGAAGATTGAGACAGCTCAGTCCTCACTTCTTGAAACTATCTTTCTTCTATCCCTTGAAGAGGAAGAGGAGACGACAAGGAGCTCCTCTCTCTTCTTGTCGACTGAGAGGCAGCCGGAGTTCTTTTTTTCGCGTGAAGTTGGAAGGGTTCTCTGCTCCTTTGAGATGCTGCGGTAGAGGATGTGCCAAGGGATCTCTTCCTTACCCTTTTGGGGAAAAGAAGCTCATCTCTTGGGGGATGACGAAGCAGCGAGCTCCCTTCATGTATCGTCAGAGGAGATGGAGACTTACCAAGAGGTAGAGGAGCTCGCTGCTAGAAATCAGCTGAATGACTTGGAGGGACTTTCTCCGTGTTTTCGTTGAGAGGTGCGGGAATCTCCACCCTTTCTTGAGCCGTCTGTCTACATTCCAAGGGAGTCGTGGACATTCTGTTTGGTTAAACATTACATTAACACGAACCTTGGGCGCAAGTGGCCGCCGCTTGTATGTCGCAGTGTAATACGCAGCTAGGCGCCACGAGAGTGCAGACATTTTCAACGATCAATTATGCACGCATGGAGTCTGTGCCTACGTCACCTGTGTCATGGCGTGGTCGGTGGTGATGAGAATAAGCACTACTTGTATGCAAAAACACAGCCATCCAGCTGCCAAATAGACCCTATTTAAGCCGGCCCCCCCCCCCCCCCCCCACCATGTCAAGGCCCATTGAAGTTGCAAGCAGTCCGATGCGACGGGCATAGGCTTGCGACATGCAGTGCAGAGGGCAAGGGCCTCTCCAACGGCACTTTCATGTGAAATTGGGTTTCCTTCCCCACTGTGACCCGGCCCAACCCCGCAGAGGCCTTTGGAGGACCAGACTGCATCCGTCATGTCAGAACTTGCGAAAAGAATGCTGGTAATGTGCCTCGAAGCCATTACCAATCGCCCTTTTGGCCTCCTTGGCCCCCTTGGGTTGGCCCCCTTGGCCCCCTTGGCCCCCTTGACCGCGTTGGCCCCGTTGGCCCTGAGGCCTGCCAACAACCTGGCAAAGTGAATGTTCAAGGGGCTTGCTTTCGGCGGCAGGCTGTGCAGAGGTCAGAATAGTGGCCTATTCCGAACATTGGCTGCAGAGATGCGAGCGCGAGCCGCAAGATTATGTCCGACGCATGCGTCTGGCAGGATGCAGAGATGTTCAGCCAGAACATGTCCAACTGCCAAGAGCTCTTCCGTGTCTGGAAGGATGAGGCTTTGGAAGGCCACACACCGAGTTGAGCTTGTCTCAGAAGCAAAAAAGGTGGGGCAATTTCGGCAGCTGGTCAGGGAGCAGCTGAAAAAGCGCGGTTGCCTCGGCGAGCTCGGCTCACACAAGGAGCCTGGGCAACTGCTTCTCCAAGGTGGCAACGAGCGGCCGACAGTGAAGATCAACTGCATCTTGCCAGCAAAAACACCGAACTGAGGGCAACTGCTGAGTGCGTGTGGAAGCGGAGACACCTCTGCCGTGCCGTGCCGTTGTCAGAGGTGAGCACGAGCAGCTCCAGGCTGGAGCTCCGGAGCTCGATGTGACGCTGTGCACAGCTGTGACGCATGTGGTCGCGGTAGCTCCTAGAGGCGCGTATCGAGGAGCTCCAGAAGTTCCGGAGGCTTCGGAGAGATTCGGAGGGGGCCGCGCCGTTAAGGGCGACACGGGCCCGGGCGCGGACGCGGGGCCCTCCCACGCTTTGTGGAGGCATCACATGAAGCTTCAAGAAATCATCGAGCGGGTGCTCGTGGACGGCAAGGAGACCGGTGCAAAGGCAGGCCGAGTTCTTGAACTGCGCTTGGACCGTAGTTCAGCGGTGTCCTGGGCGCAGGCAGAAGTTGCAGCCGCCTACCAGCTTGTCGAGCAGGTGCGGCGTGTGTGGCGACCTCGTCTCAGATTTCAGAGTTGCTTCGAGGTGGATGTCCTGGATGTGAGCCGCAGGGGTCAGCAGGACACCGTCGCGGTTGCGAGGATGTCGGCTTGCAGAGTCACGTGCAGGAATGGGAGAGCACTCAGCGTCGCTACGACGAGCGTGGTGGCCCTACCTACGGCCGGTTCAGGATGCACTATTTGGGAGCCGCTCCTGAGTGCCAAGGTATCGACCATGCAGAAAGTGAGATCACTGCAAGGCTTGCTTCTTCCTGACAGATCTCCTCGTAGCGTCGAGCTGTTCAGGCTTCGCGACAAGCTTGGGGCTGCCAAGACTGCGACGGCCCGCTGACAGAACGGCCAATCTGATCACCCGAAACTCGTCTGTGGTGTCTCAGGAAATGTTCCGCGTCTTCAGCCGGTTCAATGCGCTCTTTGTTCGTCCCCGGATTCGAAGGGCCATTCAGGTGCAGCTTGTGCATGCGACCATGTTTCAGACTATTTTTCGCATGCTCCGCAGGAGTACCAGTCTTCTTTGATCCAACAGGCCTGAGACTGAGAGAGTCTCCCTGAAGTGCTGAGTGCTGGTTGTATCGGATGTATCGTGCTTGTTGGCTAGCGGCTAGCGGCTAGACCATGCAGGTGAAGGAGGACGTGCATCGCCTGCAGGAGAAGTTCAAGGAGACTTATGAGGGCACCCAGGCCCCTAACTCCGCCCCTCGCTGCAGAGAGCGAGAGCTGCAGAGAGAGCGGTCGCTTTCCGGAGGCTTGCAAGCTCACGGCGATCCGTGGATTGCCCCCAACGGCCGGGCTCATCGTTTGGGCCAGGCCGGAGAGCGTCGTTTCCTCACAGCATGGTTTGGGCCCCTTCTTGTTGAAGGCAGCTCGAGCGTCGCCTGGCCATCTACATGAGCCGTGTCGAGGAATGGTTCACATGCTGTGGGGTTGGGGACTGGATGAGTTGCAAGTATCTTCTGTCGATATAGATGTGACGTGTGTTTTCGATGGTGCAGTGATGTCTCGAGTTTCGACAGCCGTCTGCCAATCATCGAATTCCGAAGTTCTACTACTGTCCTGGAGGATGTACTTGGCAAAGGATGGGAAAACCATGTGGATGGGAAGAACCTGAAGCAGGAGGGCGACGCTTTCGCCAGAAAGACGCTCGGATCTGATGGGTATAAGGGCGGGTAGGGCGTGATATCATACTTTAGAGAAGTTTGCCAAGTGCCTTTGGTCCAGGATGAAGACGAGCCACATATTTGATGAATGGCTGGCTGATACAAAGGCTCCAGTTCATGTCACCTCGTGATCCTCGTCTTTGCCGTATGCCGAGTCGTCCGTGAGCCTGACAGACTCACGTGTGAGAGGACTCCAAGAAATTTGATGTGAGCATGCGAATCTTCGACATCCAGCAGGGCTATCAGTTCTGCACTCAGCAGTCCGTTGATCTGCGGGCTGGCCGGGTGGGTTGCAAGCTGTGCCATGCAAAGGACCTACCTGCTATTGGTCAACTTCGATGAGCAGATCATCACGCTCTTCAAGGAGGCGGCGCTGCGGAGTGTGTCGACATCTCGACATGTAGCGTCTGCTTCTCTTGAAATAGGTGGTCCAGTGGCACCAAAAAAATCTATCATCATAGTAGTGTAGGAGCATGCAGTGCTTATGTAGAAAAGTTACTGTTCCTGATTTTCTCAGGTGCGGAATTTGCAGGCTCTGGGCGATTACCGTGTCCCCTATGCGATCAAGGCCAGTCACGTACCACACATACTGGCACGACCGTTCCAAGTCCTGCCGAACTTCACAGGTGAATTCTGACGAAGCCAAGCAGAACTATCCCTTTGCTATGACATTGCAAGAGGTTGGTGGAGGGGAGTAAACGTAGAAACTTCTGCATCTTGCTACCAGCATGGTCGTCCAGGCCGCACGGACGTACATGCAGACGTGCGCGCAGATCAAAGCCGCCCCGCCCTTTGTGACCCGTCATTGGAAGGGGCACTACAAGTTTTGTTCCGAAGCTCAGGACCATCAACCATTGATGGCCTCGTTTCAGAAGGGCGTGCAGGAGATCGAGAGCTGCGCCCGGCCATGACTTGCAGCGGGTTGGCTGAAGGACTTGATAGCCGACGGACTACATCTGAAGTGGGATGACCAGAAGACGCTCGCCTGCCTGGCGGCCTAGCGCAGCCTGCAGCTTGCACGGGAGTTGGGCTGAGGATCGAGAGCTACACCCAAAAGCTTTCTGAGACTGTCTTCCAGTTTCAACAGAAGCTGTGGACTCAAGTGCTTAAGTTCTGGAATTCAGATTCATGAAACCTTCGGAGCAGACGCCAGGTTCACTGAGCTTGAGTCGATGGCCGAGCAGATGTCCCGCACTATTGAGAGCTTGGACGACGTGAATGTGAGGCAAAGATGGAAGTCGCAATGACCCTTTGTTCTGTGCGAACCTTGGGTGGCATGGTGAGCCCCTGCACGAAGGCAAGAAACCAGTGCTCAAGAGATGCTCTTGGCCAAGTTCGAGAAAATGCAGAAGACTGTTGATGACCGATGCTGATTGTGCCGAATCCCCCTTCAACCCGTGGTCTCCGAAGCAAGTAGCCTGGAAGGACATGAACTTGGCGAGCTTCTCCAACATGGACGCTTGGGTGCAAGGCCTGAACAAGCAGATCGAACAGAGGCCGGGCCGGGGCAGGCTGGGAGCAGGCCGGGCTGGCAGCCGCGGGAGCAAAAGAGCCTTTCGTTGTGGAGGCTGGTTAAGCTCCTGGCGGCGACTAGCGCTCAGTGGCTGCAGGAATTCAAGAGATGGTCTGGCGCTTAAGCCTCAAACTCCTTAAACGATCAAACGACCCGCGAAACACACTGAATTCCCATTGAGACCACCAAGGCCATTGAACGGCAACAACTTGATTCAGGCCTGCTGCAAATCTCATTGGTGCCCAGATGCTGGTGGAAGGTCGGCATCGCCGGATGCAGCTCGATGGAGTTCACAGTGTGTTTCCCACGGTCATCTCACAGTAGCAGAAGTGTCTCAGAATTGACAGGCCATCTGAGAGCATGCAGGGTTTAAGCACCAGTGGGACTGCATATCTGTCGTATTGGTGTGTACCTAGCTGTGCTACAAAGCACATCTTTTTCCAGAATGTCGTGACGGCATGATGTTCGTTTGGCAGGAAGCCGCGGTCCAACTTGCAGTGCTGGAGCTTCACATGCAGCTGCTTGAATCAATATCTTCTTTTGTTGCTCAGCACCGGATAGTCTGCCTGTCCGAGTCTAGCCGAGTCTCTTCCCGAGTCTAGCCTGGTTTTCGCCTGAGTCCTCCACTCCGATTTGGCCTGAGGACATCCCCCTCGGGAGTACGCTTGGCCAGCTCCTCGAAGTTCTCGCGGGCACAAGCGTCCCTTCACGTCTCCCTTCATGCGTCGAAGGTGCTGGAGCCTCAGAAGGAGTTTGCAATGACGCACTGGGTGAAGCACTACCACGACTGCAGAGCGCTCAGCTTCATGAGCGACTGCTCGGACCACAGGCAAAGCCATGCCGCCATGCCTGCTCGCGGCAGGTTTGGGGATGGTGTGCAACCTGCCTCTGCTCCAAGCAGCCCGCTTTGATGCTCTTAAGTTGGAGCCTTAAGCCGCAAAAAGCACTGCCGCAGCATAGCCGCTCCCTACATTCCCTGCCTCAGGCGCGGGGCGAAGGAGTTTGCTGCAACGCACAAGGGTCTCATCGTGCAGCTCCAAGCCGCTCCTGTCTTTGAAGTCATGTGAGTTTTCATATTATGGACTCTCAGGCACTGTTGGATCAGAAGACCCTTATCGAGGTCTACGATCATGCTTCTTGGCCTGGTCGTTTACATTACTGCGCCGTGTGCAAAACGAAGTGGGCTTGCTCAGCAGAGGTCAGCAGCACTGTGGAGGACATGCAGGCCGGTCCTTGGACCTTGCGGACTTCTCGAGCAAGCCGAGAGAGAGAGAGAGAGAGAGAGAGAGAGAGAGAGAGAGAGAGAGAGAGAGTCCACCGGCACTTTGCACTTTTTCGCAGCCCAGAACAGCTGCATGGGGGACGTTCCGACCAGATCCCGCTGAGAGCCCTGATGAGTGCCATAGGGGCGCGGGGACGAGGCGCGTTGGGGGTCCCTAGTGTAAAGGGAGGGTCGGTGCTCTCGGAGTGACACCTGGAACATCCCTTGCCGTTTTTTCCGTTGCTTTGAGACCCCAGAAGCCGTCAACTCACTAGTACAATGTGAGGGACGGGCGGGCGCAATGCCTGAGGGTCGGCCAACCGACCCCTAAGCCCGGCAGAAAGAAAGAAAGCGGGAGGCAGGGACTGCCTGTCTCCTACGCCGCTGAGCAAAGCAAAGCAAAGAGAGGGAGAGAGAAAGGGAGAGAAAGAGAGAGAGAGAGAGAGAGAGAGAGAGAGAGAGAGAGAGAGAGAGAGCGAGCAGGGGTGCTGCTCCTCCTTGGCTGTGTGCAAGCAAGGGTTCATGTCCAGGAGTATGTTTCGAGCTGGATGCAGTACCAGTCGCTTTGGGAGATCAACACCAGTGCAGCGCTGCCCTTGCAGGGCCGAGCAGGGCTTGTGCTTGAGAGACCGTGTTGGCGAGGTCCTCTCGCGGCTCGGCGCCTGCGCCTCAGACGCCTCAGACGGGCGGACGGGCACGGCAAGTCCTGTGCCTGAGCCATAGGATGATCTCAGCCGGTGGCACAGCAGGATGCTCGGAGAGCTGGTCCGAGCCACGTTCCGAGTCCGAAGCGGCGTCCGCCCGATCGAGGCATGCTGACCGAGATCCAGTACCTGAGCTCTCGCTTCGAAGGCTCCGAGCAGGCACCTCCGTGACCGGCACTCTATGTTCGGACCTCAGAGTGTGCATGCAAACCGAGGAGAAGTACTTTGGCCCCATTGTGGTGGACTACAGCAAGGCTCAGTGCACCTCTAATGAAGCTGCAAATTCACACTGCGCTGAGAGGTCCAGTCCAGGGTCAAGGCCAAGTACGACCAGTGGCACCGCGACCTTCTGAATTCCTTCGGGGAGAAGGCCGCATGGGGGAGGTGCGGAGCATGCTTTCTGCGGAGGGTCGCCTCAGGTCAGGGAGGCCATGAGCGAGTTCTTCCGTCAGGTCAACCAGGCGCTGACACAGAAGACAGAACGCGTCACAATGGGACCTGACGGGACCTGACGACCCTTCTCTTCTGAGGGCAGGGAGCGGCTGGAAGCCGTCGATGGCAGCGGCGACCTCACGGCCGGGCCTTTTTTCTGCGTCCATGCCGTGGGCTTCTGTCGGCTTCTGTCTTCTCTTTCCTCGTTGCAGGTGGTCTGCATGGCAGTGCTGAAGGACAGGACGAGGGTGACGAGGGACGGAGAGCGAGAGCAGGGGCATACGAAGCAAGGTGAAAACCAGCGCCGAGAAATGGAGCCCAGAGTTTGAAGAGCTGCAGAAGGCCCCAGCCGAGGTGATGGGGATTCCGGGTGGATTCCTGTGATGACCCCGATCCCTTGGAGGCACAGAAGCTGCTTGTGAAGCAGCGGTTCCAGTTTCCGGAGGCTGGGGACTCTGGCAGAAGCATGAGGAAGCTATTTCGCCTCCAGCCAGCTGATGTCTGGTTTGACCTCAGGATTGGATGCACATCGAGCAAGTGCAGGGTGAGTGGGAGGCCGATTCGGTGTCTCCACAACTACAAGTGCAGAGCGCGGAAAAACTGGGTCAGGCATTCGAGCAAATCCTGACCCGACGCAACCGGGCACCACACTCGGTGCAACATTAGCTGGTCCATCTGCAAACATGTCTGTCACAGATACTTGATCATGAGCTACCGAAGCTTCGATCGGTGTTGGTCCAGAAAGACAAGCAGCTGGAGGAAAGCATCACTCAGCTTTATGCAGAATGGCTTCGCCGGCATGTGTCAAAGAGGAGACCGCTGATAGCTTGTCGAGATTTCGTGTTTCCAGGTCCAGCCAGAAACCGGTCCAGGGTGGCTTAAAGCCGACCGCTGCCATGCAAGCGATTAAGGACTTCGATGCCGGAGTCTCAGATACGGATTTCTTCAGAACTCTAAAACCTCAGCTCCTCCCTGCACTGCTAGGAGCGCCTCTTGATGCTCCGGGAACAGCACAGCCAGCTCGTGCAACTGAAAAAGTCCTTGCAGATGGAGGCTTGCTGAATCGATTCCAGGTGCTGTGCAGTTAGTTGACGTGAAACTCTTCAGGTGGGTGACGTGGAGGCGTTGGCGCCGTTGCAGGAGGACCGACGCAGCGACACGTGCCCTAGTCATCGAGCTGGAGGCCATTGCACCTGCGAGGAAATGGGAAACTTGAAGGATGTATGGCAACCGTCCCGGTTCATCGCAGCCGGCAAAGGCCAAGCCAGGCTGACCTGTACCTTGACATGTTTGGCTAGGTCCGAGATCAATACGGTGCACAGCCGAGTGGAAACGTTGAAGGCTGCACGACGCACAGCCCATGGCATGTCACGCAGTGGCCCGCAATGCAGGAGACTTTGTGGACTGCAGTGGAGCCCAAGCGCATCAAGCATGCACTGGAGGTTGCGACGAATCGCTTGCGCAACTCGGACTTCTGCTGCTTCCACTTGCAGGACCTGCTTTCGAACATGAAGCAGATGGACCGGCGGTTGCAGCAGTACGAGGTCAGATGCCAGATGAAGAGTCGAGAATTCACAATCTTCGAGCTGAAGTCTGTGCTGGGGGAATCGGGAAAGTTGGAAAGCTCTCCGTCCCTCCATGCTTCATTCTCAAAGGCGTTCGACCACATCCAGGAGCAACTTCAGGCTCAAATAAAGCTGAACCAGGCGCCGAGCATTGTGCATCGGGTACGAGACTTCGGTCCGTCTTGACTTCGAGGTTGTGGCAGAGCTGAAGACGGATGCGCTCAAGGAGCGTCACTGGAAGCAAATCGCCACTTGGCTACTGCAACCAAGCCCAGGCCGCTTTGAATGCGCTGACGTCCCCTGCGCAGGTCCAGATGCTAAAGCTTTCAGTTGGCTTCAATGAGCTGACGCCGCATGCTAAGTGCACCACGAAGCACAATTCGCAGAGGCAGGCAGCCCTTTCATGTTGAGAGGCTGGGCCATCTCTGGGACTCGAACCTGGAGAAGCACCAGCCAGCCATCAAAGAGATGCTCGCCAGAGCACAGGGCGAAATGGGTCTGGAACAGTTCCTGGCAGAGGCTTGGTCCTGGTTTGCAGGATCTATCCTAGGGCTTCGACAGTTGTGCAAAGGTTCGAGAAAAATGGAGCAATTACGAGTATCGACCCCAGATTGGAAGTTGTGTTGCAAAGAGCTGAGATGACCCCTCAGCCAAGACGGTGCATGAACAGCCTGTCTACAGTTTGGAACTCGTGCCCTACAAGAGCAAGTGCCGGCTGATCCGTTCGTGGGTCTTGCCCTAAGCAGCGGATCGTCACGATCCGCTGTGAAATCTCCAAATAAGCAGTGTGCAAATACATCTATTCTGAGGATGACCTGTTTAGCCAGCTGGATGAGCACCTCCAGCACCTCGACATGGGGCCTTTAGACCGTTTCTCAAGGATTATTCTTGTCTTTGGCTCTGCGTGCCTCCTGGAGGAGCATTCAGTCGATGAAGATGTCTCCGTACTACAAGTCCTTCGAAGATGAAGGCGCCACTTGGGATGTCGGGAGCTCGGAGAGAACCGAAGCAAAACCCAACTTGAACCCCGGATGCCATGAGGACAGGCTGAACAAGATTCGCATCGTCTTTGACTTGTGGATGGATGTGCAAAGACGGTGGGTCTACTTGGAGGGTATCTTCGGCAGCAGCGCAGACATCCAGCAGCTGCTCCCCAACGAGTTTGCCCGCCGGCAACCCAGCATCATCCAGCTTCCTACAGTGCTCAGCTCGACGAAATCGAGGCTTCAAGACCATTGACTCCGAGTTTGTTGGTCTGATGAAGAAGGTGGCGGCCAAGCCCAAGGCCCTGGGCCCTGTTTGAGGGCGATCCTTCGGCTTCCAGTCGCAACTGCGTGCGATCTGATGACAGGTCCTGGAGGCGCCGCTCGTTTTCGGCGAGCACCGGAGCGGTTGTTTCTTTTTTGAGGGGGGGTCTAGACTTTCTCAGTGCCTTGTGGAGCTTGGAGCTGATCTTCGGCACAAGAGAAGACCGAGTCGACCGAGCAGGGCAGCATGGCTAAATACGATCACCACAACTTTGCCGTGTGGAATCGAAATTCTTCCTGCTGCTATCTTCCAGTCACTTCCAACCAGGTCGTAGAAAGGCTGAGAGGGGTTGATTCCGACACTGTGGCTATGTTACGCTGATCTTGTGACCGTCGGTCCCAGTGCAATTTAGTGGTCTCCTTGATAGACAATCATCTTATATTATGCTCAGACTATTCTCGAGACTACGCATCAGATCATTGGCTGCAGTATCATTGCATCGAGTAAGGTGCCGTTTGCCACCACTGCTACTCTCACTAAGTCGAACGTCTCGACGACCACGACTGCTATAACGACCACTGATACTCATGCTTCTACTACGACGAACGCCTCCACGGCAAACGTGTAGGCTTGCTGCTCTCAAACCCTGCTGTGGTGCTTCTCCTGTTCTTCAACCTTCGGAAAAATGTCTTTCCAGATACGACCTGCCCTGTGTTCTTAGCGGCGTCCGCGTTTCCGAGGGCACAGAGACGAGATGACTTTGGATCGGCAAAACGAAGTGTGAAGCGGCGAAGCGTCGCAGAAGAGGACGCGTCACATCTGCCAGGCCGTCGGAATTGAGGGGGTCCAGAAGCAGTTGGACCGCTTGTCGGACATGCTGACGGCTGTCCAGAAAGCCTTAGGCAAGGTATCGTCACACAGCTGCACATCCTGAAGCACTGCTTGCCCTCCCGATTCGGCTGGACAGGCGACTACCTGGAGAAGCAGCGCTCGCAGTTTGCACGCTTCTACTTCGTCGGAGATGAGGACGGGCTGTTCATTTGGACGGTCTGGGCTCTTGTGTCGCTGATGTTATCGGCGGGCACAAGGCAAACCGACCAGGAAATTCTTGTCAAGAGGTTTTCTGGTAGAAAAGAGGACGTAGTTCAGGGGCTGTAGGGAAGGGTTGGAAACGAAGAGTTTTCTCTGAGCATGAGAAGGACCAAGGAAGTAACTGAGTGGCTGTTGTCTCTGTTGTGGCTTAACCACCAGGCAACACGGTCTACCTGAATGCTTTGGCTACAATCTTGACCTTTCTGGTGATGTTTGGGACCCAGGTACCATGATGTACGAGTACTATGTCATATCACGCCATGCTTGTGGCTAGAAGCATGCCGATGTGTCACAGCCTCACGAGCTCTTGCACATGTTTTCGCAGAGGACCTTCTTGAAATGATCGGCAACTCGAAGGATGTTGCAGCTGTAAGCCGCCATCTTGCGCGGCTCCTGGATGTTGAGGAGGAAGAAGTTATCACCCAACTCCACCCTCAGGCGAAGATGTTTGCTGGGCTGTCGCAGCTCAGCACCGATCCAAGCAGCCCCGAGCTCGTCAAGGCATTCCAACTTCCGGCCTTGCAGTCAAGGAGTCACCTGCAAAGAGCTCCATGCTCCCTGCAGCCTCTTCTGCTCAAGACCTTCACGACATTGGCATGCAAGCTCGCAGCCAGACTGTAGAACCGCTGCTCAGTCTTTACACACAAAGCTCGCGTCAGCCTCATCGCCATGAGCGAGCGGCCGAAATGCGCGAAGTGCGGGAAGGAAATCGTGGGCAAGGCGTGTGGCATTTGCCAAGTTTTTTTGCCGGAGGGTCGTGATTTCCAGTGCTCTGGTCTCAGGGCGTTTCCGTCGAAGGCGGCTGCTACCACCCCGACTGCTTCTGTTGTGACAGGCGTGGGATGTTGTGGGCCCGCCAATCTGCCGTGAGAGCCATGGGTCTTCGAACTTTCGGGTCTGCGAGCCGGCGGTAGATATGTACACGTAGCCTGGTTCATACACGCATGTGCTTTCTGGATACACAGGCCTGAATTCCGCAACCCTAAACCCGGAACCGTAAACCCTAAACCGCGAAGCCTAAATCGCCCTGAACCCTAAACCCGAGATCCCAAGCAAAAAGAACTATGATTGAAAACCTTAAGCCCTATAAGCCCTATGCCTAGACCCTAAAACCCTGAACCGTGAAGCCTAAACGGCAAACCCTAAACTGCAAAGCCTTAACAGTCGCACCATCCTACATCGTAGAGCCCAAACCCTCCCGCGAAACGGGGCAGACCCTTTGCGGATATGAAAAACGCTGGGCATGTGCGTATGAGCCCCTGGCCCCGCGAGCTCCCCCCTGCAAGGTGTAAGGTCCCGCTCTCTGGGCGATTTAATCGAAAAGATGGTCAGCGATTGTGCGAGGAGAGGGCATAAGTGCGACCGGTGCTTGCCCGACGCTGTTGTCCCGTGCTAGGGCTGCACGCCAAGCTCCTACTGTGAGGCTGGAGCTTTCCGTGCTGCCATGTTCTGCGCTTCTTCACGACTCCTCGGAGCACGTTTGCAGGCTTGTCATAAAAGGATCGATGGGAAGGAGGGATGCCTTGTAGTGTCAGCATGGCAGCACAGTTTGTGGTAGCCTGCGGCAGCCTGTGTGCGTCGTTGGGTTGGGAGCGGAGAGGAGACGCGAGCAGAAGGCAAGACCTGGCACCCCGAATGCTTCAGGCCGTGCAGTCCCTGCAGTGGCACTGGCTGTGCGTGGCAATGCTTAACGCAGCATCGTATCAGGTGTGTCAGGTGTGGAGAAGCGATCGCCAGCTCCTTCTTTCGCGTAAACGGAGAGCTGAGGTAGGCTTCAAGGCTGCGACCCCTCGCCTTGGGTTCTGTCGCCAGTCGGCGCAGGTGCCATGGTTGCCAGCAGCCAGCAGCAGGCTGTGGCAGCGGCTGTGGGCAGAGCTTAAGAAGTCTTCCGAAATCGTTACCAGGAGCGGCAGCCAGAGCGGCAGAGGCAGAGGCTGAGGAGCTCCCGACCTGCCGTGGGCGACCGACTCAGACCGTCGAAAGCTCGAAAGCTGGGCTCGGGGATCTTGCATTGTCTCGAAGGTGCCGAAAAGCCGTCAGGGAGGCGCCGCGGGGCGGGACTCCTCTCTGTGACGTTGCTGCCCGGCTCTTGAGAGGAGGAGCCGAGCATTCTGGCCGACAAGAGGGACAGGCGCCGGGAGACACGCGATGGCGAGGGCGCTTCGCTTCTTTCACGTGCGCTTTATGTGCTTCATCCTGGAACCACGATGGCACTTTCCAGGTTTCACGAAAAGTGCTTTGTTTGTGCAGAATGTGGGGAAGCACTTACTTCCTACGTCATTCTGCAAGCCCGCAAGTACCAATTCCAGGACATCTGAAGTGTGGTCGCCTCTGAAGCACACTCGGCCCCTGAGAGGAGTGTCCCTATTATTGTGAGCCCTGTGCTGACAAATTGGAAGCCAAAGAAGCTCCAGAAGGAGGCTGACTGGCCTGCACTCACGGCACTTGTCAAGGGGTTGGGTTTCTTTGTCCATGGATCCGAGTCCTGCCACGTGTCCCAGCACGAATCGCCGCACTTCGCGACGGTGACAGCGAGACGTCACCGATACTGGTGTGATTTGCACGACACCTCCGAAAACCTGGCACAGACACGAATCCGGGTCGCTCTCACTTGTTTCAGATAATTAGCTCCCAACAGGAACGAATCGACAGCCGCAAGAACACTTTGCCTTGCACATGCCACGCCGCTTGTTCCTGCGATAGATAGCATTCACAAGCTGCCCGCAATTCTGTTGGCTGCACGTGACAACAGGTCAGTCCGGTGGCGGTCACAATGGCTTCGTAGATACAGCGCCAGCAGTTTCTGGTGATTGGCCAGGTTCGCAAGCAGCCAACTGTACTCATTGCTTACTCTGATGCACAAGATGTCAGAATGAGCGCAGAGGTACAACCTTTCACTCCTGTAGGTTTTCATGGCTCACAGGCGAAACACAAGGGTCGCTTGCTTAACAGACCTTGAAGGGTGGAAAAGTTGGCTCAAGCAACGCAGGACAGAGGAGACACCAGGAGACGACTGAATCAAGTTGGGAAGCTGAGGAAGCAGCCAGTATCGTACCAGAGGCCCCGCCGCCACGCACAGAAGCACCGTGCCAGTGGCGTGGTGCAGCCAAGGGGCACAACTCTCGGACTTAGTCGGCGTTGTGAAGGAGCACTTTGCTCCCGTGCTGCTTTCATCTGCTTTCTGCAAGCGTGTATTCATTCAGAGGCTTCAGTGGTTGTGATTCTGGTTCGGGCTGATGACTATTGTCCATGACAGCTCTGACACAGCACACCCTCGCGTGGCCCGTGTGTGTGTGTGTGTGTGTGTGTGTGTGTGTGTGTGTGTGTGTGTGTGTGTGTGTGTGTGTATCTGCAAGTGCAACGAACACCTGGAGATCCTTTTTGTGACCACGCAGTCGAAGGTGAACTCGGATGTTAAAAGGAACTTGCCGGTGACAGGCGTCCCAATGATGTGCTGCATCCCTTGCCGCAAGACCAGAATTGGAGAGGGAGCTCCTTAAGTCCATGACCGAGGACCGGTCTCTCTCTCACACACGCACAGGACTGTGGCAAAGGCCAGCCGCACGACAGAATACACGTGCGATTATATAATATGGCGGGAGCACGAGAGCGATCCTTCGAAAAATTGACAAAACACTTGCGAAGAAGCACCCATGAGCCGAATAGTATGGTCCCATTCAGCCTTGCGTTAGATACGCAAAGTCCGTCTAAGAAGTTGCCCATGTAACCGAGTTTACATGTAACTATCTATCAGGCAGTTTAAGACGGCGGGCGATTTGAAGCCTGAGCCAGGTGGGACCACCGTCTCCCCGAAACGCACCAACATCTACACAGCACTGTTGCAGGAGCGTGATTTACAAAGCTCGCGCCAAAGTAGCGGATCTTACAGTGAGTTTGGGGCCACTGTGGACTGTAGTCCACGCTGCTGCCGTGCGGGCCTCGCGAGGGCAGCAACCTCTAACCTGTTGGAAGGCACAGCTGGAAGCAAACCTTGTGCGGCTTGTGGTGGTCCTTGTGGTGGCCGGGGTTCCGGCGACGATGCTTTCCAGGCTGAGGGCCTTCAAAAGGAAATTGAAACCACGGCTCTGCGGCTCTGCCTTGGCAGCTGATGGACGGATGTGTCCTCCACTGGAAGTGTTTCCAGCTGGAACCCAAGAGCAGTGCTCTTGTCTCTTGCGAGATTTTTTGGGCAAAGCCTCAGGTGCAGCATGTGCGGCAAAGCCGAGCAGGATGCGTGGGGCATGTGGCAGAGGTGAGCTTCGTGCTGTTTTGCTTTTGGAAGGCGCCAGCGGATGGACGAATGCATGCAGCGACACTGCTGCGGAGCAAGGTTGGTGCCTTGTTACAGGGAAGTGACCTCTCGGCTGGAGTCGGCCTGGCATTGTGGGCATCCCTTCAGCCGTTTCCAGGTACGTGTGCGCATCCTGCGACGGTGCAGGAAAGAAGGCCTGAACTCCTTCTGAGCCTTTAGAAGGCAGCTCCGGCAGGGAGATATAGGACTTGGGGAGCAGACAGGTCGACGGCTACGGCGATGGCGGCGATGCCTTTCGCCGGGAAGATCCTTGGTGCGCTTCTGCGGAGCCGCAGCCGCTCCAAAGGGTCCAACCTGCTGCGGGAGCGGGAGCAGGCCGCTTCCTGACCTTGGAGGCGCCACGGCCGATCTGCGGCCTAGCCTCTGAGCCGAGCAGCCGAGCTGACAGGAGCTGAAGGACGCAGCCGTGTGGAAGTCGCCGCTGATCTGCACGGTATTCACTGTGTATCTCACCGTTCACTGCACTTCTCTTCAAGACAGGCTGGGGGTGGAAGCCAGCTGCCGTGAGCAGATGCTGAGCGACGACGACTTTAAATCTGCCTTTGGATCCACGAAGGAGCGGCAGATGGCACACTTTAGGGCTTCTTTCCGGTACCTGACAAATCTGACTGCGCTCCCAAACCCAAGGTGTGTGTGTCGTGACAGGAGGAGTTCCAGAGACTGCCGGGGTGGAAAAGGACCCAAAAGAAGAAGGAGATGGGTCTCTTCTGAAGCCGTACACGCGGACAGGGAGATGCCAAAAAGATGTGGTTTATCGGGTGCTTGCACGATCCAAGCCGTGCTTTCATTGGGACCGTGGCAGTGTTACAGTGCCTTGCAGGCCATGCAGTCGCGCGAAGGAGAGACCGTGGAGTTCATCAAGCCTGCCAGCAGCCAAACGACTTGCAATCGGTCTGGTGGCATCATGGTGCCTGACAACCAGAAACCAAGGTGAACATCAACGAGGATCCGTCGATCAACGCTTGGCTTTCTAGGACGGAGGCCAGCGGAGTCGGACGATCCCTTCTCCTTGCTCGCTCTTTTGCTTCTGCGGTCAGAGGCCCACATGCAGAGCTCCCTGGGCGAGCACCTGAACTCCTCGATGAATGAGCCTCCCCGCAGCAGATCGTTCTTGGAGTCACATCTGTCCCAGAGCGAAGGTCAAAGCAGTTCTGAGGCTGGGAACTCTCTTCACCGCAGACGGAAAGATCAGCGAGGATGCCACCATGGTCCCAGCCTCAGAGAGCTCTGCGGATGTGGCCTTGCAGCCTCATGGGTCCGAGGCCTGGGTCTCCAAGTACCCCTGCCAGGTCGCGGGCTCGCTTTGCTCGGGCTTGTTTTCTTGGCTTCTCCCGTCTTCCCCCAAAGCCCCGCTTGGGAGGTGCTTCTCATGGCGATTTTGGCCGATTGGTGTCAAAAAGTTGAAGTGGCGCTGAGTGCCAGTGCTGGCAGTGCTGACGTGGAGAAAGTCTTGGGGCGGGCCGTCGAGCAGTTGTCCTTCATGGCAGGGAAGGTCATCACGAACATCAGCAACGACGTTCGCCAGAAGCTTGCGCAGATGATAACCGAGGTGGTTCACCAGCGAGATGTCTCACGACAGTTGATTCAGGACAAGGTGGCATCCCCAAAGGACTTCCAGTGGTTGCAGCTGATGCGAATGTATTGGAACCCAAGTGAGCCGCAGATTCTGCAACGCCTTTCGATCTGCATGGCAGATGCCAGCTTTTTCTACGGCTTTGAGTACCTGGGAATTGCCGACAAGCTGGTGCAGACCCCACTGACAGACCGCTGCTTCCTGACACTGACCCAAGCACTGCACATGCGCCTGGGTGCCAACCCGTTTGGGCCGGCGGGCACCGGTAAGACGGAGTCGGTAAAGGCGCTGGGGAACACCATGGGAAGGTTCGTTTTGGTCTTTTGCTGTGACGAGGGCTTCGACTTCCAGGCCATGGGCCGAATTTTCGTGGGCTTGTGCCAAGTGGGCGCCTGGGGCTGCTTCGACGAGTTCAACCGACTCGAAGAAAGGATTCTTTCGGCGGTCTCTGAGCAGGTTCTAACCATACAGACAGGGAACAAGCAGAACAAAAAGGAGATCGAGATCCTCGGCAAGCAGGCCGGGAAGCCAGAGCAGTTGCGAGTTGCGGAGCTCCCGAGCGCAGCAATGCAGCAATGCAGCAGTGCAGCAGTGCAGCAGTGCAGCAGAGGTGCGGTTGAACTCCAACGTGGGCATCTTCGTAACGATGAATCCCGGCTACGCCGGGCGTTCCAACCTGCCGGACAACCTGAAGCAGCTCTTCCGGGCCATGGCCATGCCCTGCCCTCGCTGAAGCACGTGATAGCACGTGCTGTGCCTCTGTGCCTTGAGTCTTCACACTCCGCAGCCTTTCGCTTCCAAGGACCACGCCCAACAAGACTCTCATCGCACAGGTGAACCTCTACAACCAAGGCTTCATCAGCGCCGAGAAGCTGGCCAGCAAGGCTTTCCGTGCTGGCGTCTCGAGGGGCAGAATTTTGGTGGGACCTCCGTCTGAAGTCAGGTGGTCTTCCTTTTCGACCTCTGCAAGGATCAGCTCTCATCGCAGCCACACTACGACTTTGGACTGCGCTCCCTGAAGGCATCGTTGCACGTTGCAAGTCGTACACCGTGCCTCTGATCCGATATCAGGAGCCAAAGAAGCACCCAAACATAAGCTTTTGGGTGGGGTATCCCTATCTTCTTGGCTTAACTAAACAGGAGATTCTGGGATATCCCAGCCTTATGGTTTTTGTTTAGGTCCTTTTCTGGGTCCCTACGATAGGGTTGCGGGCCGACAGGCCGTGTTGGCATGTGCGGGCTCCATGAAGCGCGAGGAGGTCACGAACATAGGCCCCGGCCTTGCGCCCCTCGTGACAAGCTTTACGGATTGGGCATCTGCGAGGTGCCGAGAAGTTCGGCGAGCTCTCAGAAGACGAGGCAGGGCAAGTCAGTCTTTGCATGTCCATCGCTGCATCGCCATGTTGTTTCCAGGTGTCACAGAGTGAGCAGAAGATTCTACTGCGAGCAATTTTTGATACGCTTGTTCCAAAGCTGGTGGCGCAAGACAAGCCGCTGATGCAAAGCTTGATCTCCGGTGTTTTCCCTGGCGCGGACGTCGGCATCGTGGACAATCAGATCCTTCAGGATGAGCCATGAGCTTAGCTGGCTTGGCTGCGCGTGGGCATGTGGCCCCATGTGTCTTTGCTCAGTGGCTGGTCACGAGATGTTGTCTTGAGCATTGCAACGTTGCCAAGGATTCGCAGGCTCTGCAAGCTGCGGCACTTTGAGTGCACAGACAACTTCATGTTGAAGTGCATGGAACTCTTCCAAATCCAAAGGATCACTCATGGTGTAATGCTGGTGGGCACTGTTGGCACAGGAAAATCCACTGTTTGGCGAACGCTTCTGGATGCTATGGAGAAACTGGATAACATTAAAGGAGATGCCTATGTTGTGGATCCCAAAGCAGTCAGCAAAGAGGAATTGTATGGCAAGCTGGATCCAACGACACTGGAGTGGACCGATGGAGTTTTTACCGACATTCTTCGGCGGATTCTTTCAGGACATCGTGGCGAGAACCAGCGGCGACAATGGATAATGTTTGATGGTGAGCCTCGCTATAGAAACAGCACAAAACATGTGCACTTTCTGAAGTTGACGTACCTTGAACTCTCCGAAGTCTACCAGCATGTGTGCGGTGTGACAGACCAGGAACAGTGGCATGCCATGCTAGTAAGACAGCTTGTGGAGTTGTTCCGCATGCAGACAAAGAGAACCCAAAGATAAGAGAAACCGATGTAACCCTCGGCAGACAATCGCTTAGGCAAGGTAGCGGCAATGCCTTCAGCTTGCTTCGTGATTCGATGGATTATAGGACAGGCTTGCTGTAAAGTAAAAGCCCTTTCCGGGAAGACAAGACCATGTCTTGACTCCAAGTGATGGTGTTGGCAAGCATACCACTGCGACAGCACGCGAGACTTGAGAAGGTAAGGGCATCCAGCCAATATGCCGCCAGAAACATTATTGCCATCATGTAGCCCCGGCGATATGCTGAGGACGTCGATCCGGAGTGGGCCGAGAACCTGAACTCAGTGCTTGATGACAACAAACTGTTGACACTGCCGAATGGGGAGCGCCTAGCTATTCCACCGAGTCTTGCTTGCAGCTTGAGGAGGTTGTAGGCTAGGCTGCGAGAGTCATTGAAGACCTGACGCGAGAGATGCGAGAGTATTGAAAACAGCGCACTGTTGCAACTTCAACCACGGAAGCTGTTGCTCGGTTGCCCATACGTATGCAGCTCAAGGAGTGGGGAGCCTACGGAACCTTTCGTAATCGTCAAAACGGGGAGGTTTGGGGTGCCCCGAAGGCAGTCGGAGGAGGGTGTGCGCGGGCAGTTCTAGTTTCTGGGCCTACTTGGCCGGTGCTCCGGACAGGATCTCTGCGTTTCAACGCGGAGCTCCCCCCTTCCGGTTTAAATCTCTTTCATGGGCCAGACTTGGGTGTTGTGATACATTTTAGCATCCCGGGATGTTTTAGCATCAGCGCTCCAGCGAAGGAATGTTCGGATCATGTTCGAGGTGGATACCCTGAAGTATGCCACACTGGCCACAGTCAGTCGCTGTGGTATGGTTTGGTTTGCCAACGACGTGGTCACACGAGAGCTCCTCGGTTTGCTTGCTCCGCGTGGCTGAGCTTCGATGCTCTGAGTCTTGTGCTCCTTGTGCCTCGTGCCTGGGCTCTGGTCCAGGATGCTCTGCAGCCACGAGCTGAAATCGATCAAGAGCCCTGGCCGCTTAAGACTCCTGCGCAGGGCGTGCCCTGCAGGGCCCTTTTTGGCGCTCCTAGGCATGGCAACCTCGAGTCCGAGAGCCAGAAGAAGGAGGAGGCTCACGAAGGCGCCCCCCGAAGCCCCCGAACCTGCGCAGGAACTCTTTGCCGGGCCAAGGGGCCAAGGGATACAAAACGGTTCGCGGCTCGGCAGGACTTCCCAAGGAGCAGAGGACGAAGGTGAAATGCATCGAAGCCTTGGAGCCCCTCTTCGAGAAAGGCTCTCTCGTGCTCTCCGCCCTGCAGCCGCCCGGCGGGCTTTGGGAAGCCGCAAAGAGAAAGGTAAGGAATCCCGATCTGAGGCTTGCCTTTGAGCTGGATCACATCATGACCTTCACTGCCATCAGAGCCTTGACTGGCTTGCAGCTTGGCAGCTTGGCCCTGGCACGGCCCCACGCTTCACGCTTCGCCTGGAGCCTGGAGCCTCCGGCCGCGCAACAGCCGCTCAGGTTTTCGATGGTCCGCAAGGGCATCAACATGATTCTGGAGTACGATGAAGTTCATGAAGAGTTCCCGTTGGCAGATGATATACTGCAATCCTTCATGCGCAAATACCTGGTCTTTGCTATCTGCTGGTCGTTTGGAGGCGACATGATCCTGGGCAGCAAAGAAGCTGTTGATGATGTTGGCTTGGGGAAGGGGTGCCACTAGCCGTCACAATACCATAATGAGTAGGTGCAGGGCTACCTGGTGCTCTACGATGAAGTTACAGAGGCAAATCATCTAGAGGATTGTACATCGCGTCGTAAAGCATGCACAGAATAGCACTGCGCTGTACGGCCAAGCGAACCAACCCTGAACGATCTGAGTCCACGCACTTCTGTTTTGCGTGTGTCATACTTGATCGTGAACTTGATCCGCGCATCACACGGCCGGCACTTCTGGATTTGTTCTCGCTTGCACACATGCTCAAAGCAGCTTGGTGCGCTTCTTGGATTTGTGCGCGTGTAACGGTAGTTCGGTGCCCTGGTTTTGGGAGCCAGGTTTCTGAACACACGCATGAAGTTCTGCGAGATGTTGGCGGGGCACCTGGACGACATTCCGGCTCCGGACGGCCTTGGCGGCGACACGACACTGCTCGACTTCGAGGTCCGCGTCGAGGATGGGCAATGGTACCACTGGGACAAGAGGGTGCCGACCTTGGACATTGATCCCGAGAAAGTGGCCGACAGCAGCTTGATCATCTCGACGGTCGACACCGTGCGACATACCTCCACTCTCGCAGCTTGGCTGGAGGAGCGGAAGCCCTTCATTTTGAGCGGCCCCCCTGGCAGCGGCAAGACAATGACGTTAATGTCGACCATGAAGGCCATGGCAGGCAGTCTGGAGCTGGCGTCCTTGAACTTCTCGGCGGGTACGACCCCCGAGCTTTTGCTGAAGACCTTCGACCTTTATTGTGAGACCGTGAAGACCCCTAACGGCCTTGTCATGCGCCCTCTGCAATTGAATCGCTGGGTCGTGGTCTTCTGTGATGAGTGCAACCTGCCAGAACAGGACAAGTATGGTACGCAGAAGGTGATCATGTTCATCCGCCAGATCACCGAAGCTGGGGGCTTCTATCGGCCGAGTGACAAGCAGTGGGTCAACGTGGAGCGCGTTCAGTTTCTTGGAGCTTGCAACCCTCCGACGGATCCGGGTCGCCATCCCATGTCTGACCGCTTCCTAAGACACGCTCCTGTGATCTGGGTGGACTACCCCGGGCCGGACTCCCTGCGCCAGATCTACGGCACCTTTAATCGTGCCATGCTGAAGCTGCAACCGCAGCTCGACAAGAGTTGCTCCGAAGGCATGACGAACACGATGGTGCAATTCTGGCGGGAAAGCGCGCAGAAGTTCACGTCCGATCAGCAGCCCCACTATCTCTACTCTCCACGTGAGCTCACTCGTTGGAAGACAGCTCTTTATGAATGCATGCGATACTGGGATGGCATGACTCAGACAAATCTCATCCGTCTCTTGGTGCACGAGGAGCTTGGCCAGCATCCAGCACAAGTTTCGTGTAGTATGCATGCCAGATTGTCAACAAATGGTGGGTGACACCTCGCGCCTCGCAGGGTCTGCGGATCTTTGTGGACCGTCTGGTGCATGAGGAGGAGCGACAGTGGATCCTCGGCTGAACCGAATCTCAGCACCCGCGCCCATGTCTGAAGAGAGCTGCGAGCTGCACAAAGGAGCGAGGAGCTGCTGGACGAGGCCGGCAGTGATGCGTAGCGGCAACAACCTTTCTTTACACTGTTTCAGGTGGTGCAGAGAGAGTGGCTGAACTGCAAGTCTGCAAGTCGGGAAGGTGGTTGTCATGCCGCCCCGACATCATGAATTGCCGCGTGTGCCTGCGTCGAAGCGCTAAAGCTTTGTGCAAGGTTTGGTTGTAGCGCCGACGTGCTCCAGCGTCCAATTCTATTCAGCTGCTACTTGGCTATGTGTTGAGCTGCATAATAGCAGATGCAGGGTGACAACCGGTAAGCACGGTGATGTTAAACTGCTGAGCATCAACGGTAAACAGGTCAGGAGTGTGAAGGTCTCATGCGATGCCAGGTTACCTGGATGAACAGCACCGTTATCGCGATGAGACAAGAGAAAACCTGCGAGAGTTCGTGCGGCTTGGATGTAGATACCGAGCTCAGATTCGCCGTCGAAAAGCATGCCTGCCTAGGAAGGGCAAGCTCAGCATCTTCTATGAGGAGGAGCTGGACGTGCCATCCTCAGGCTTGGCAAGCGCGCAAGGGCAGTGCCGCCGTGCACTACATCTCAGGTGCGCCTGGTTATCTTCGATTCTGTGCTGGACCACATCGTTCGCATGGACCGGGTCCTGAGGCACAGTCGGCAAAGTGCGGACCTGAAGCGAAAGGGCTACAGTATCATCTTGTGGCGCAGGCAGCCCCTTGGGCACCTCCTGCTCGTGGGAGCATCGGGTGCTGGCAAGACGGTCGCCTGCTGAAAGATGGGCCTACGGTCTCCTAGTCTCTTAGGAGCTACTTAGGAGCTCTCTCGGTGCAGACCAGGTTTCGAAGATTCTGGGTGAAAGACCAGTGTCGACTGCAGGCACAGGCTTGCAGGTCAAGAGTTAGCCGAGGTTCTCTCCAAGTTTGTCTCCTGGCTGAATGGGCTGAGTGTATACACCTTGAAGATCGGGCGGAACTACGACGTCCTCGCCTTCGAGGCTGACGTGCGTGTGGTCATGAAGCGCAGCTCAGCAGCGAAATGAGCTTGATGCCCAGGCCTGGGTACAAGAGCCATTCGTGTTTGTATACAATTCAAGGTGCTGGCGTGAAGGGCGAGAAGATCACCTTCATCTTTGACGAGTCCAACGCGGGCAGCTGAGGAAACGAAGAACACCAAGAGTCCAAGAGCCTTTCAAACCCGCAGCCCCAGATGTAGCTATCGTAGCCGATCCTAAGCGAAACAAGGCTTTGGGTCCGGCGTTCATTGAGAGAATGAACGCGCTCCTGGCATCGGGGGAAGTGCCGGGACTTTTCGAAGGCGACGAGTACACGGCGCTCATCCACGAGCCTTTGCCTTTTCTAGTTCTGGAACGCTCGTGGTAGCTCGCTCTGGCATACCTGTGGCAAGGAATGCCGCGGCGCTAACATCCAGGGCGTCGATGATGCAGAAATATTCGCACGTTTCACGAAGCAAGTCCAGCGCAATCTGCACATCGTCTTCACGATGTATCTTGTCTGCACAACTTCCTTGTTCTTTCTTGAAGGCAAGGTCTTTGTCTGGACATCGGGATTTGGTTACGGAGGGGAACGGCTAAGCCATGCTAAGCTTCAGTGTGAAGACTTAGTTTCTTCCCTTTCTGTTTGTGGTCATACGAGGGGCCAGTGCCAACCTTCTCATTAGAAGCAGGTTGTGAGCAAATCAGGGCTTTGTAGGGATCAAAGAAGAGTTACCGTGAAGACCCCCGGATCTTGCCTTCAAAAATTACGAGACGTGCGTAAATGTCCGTCGCGAATCGCGCCGATGCGCAGACACATACACTGTCACACTTATTATCCAGCTGATGGCCGCCTGAGTTGGCCATGACAGCACCTAGAAAGCTGGTGATGTTGATGATGTGCATGAAGAACGGTCCGGCCTTCTGAGCCGCACACGATGGAATGAGGCAGCGCGAAGTGAGACACAAGCCCAACAGCCGGCAAAGCCGCCGAATATCCCCGGTGAGAGACTCCGTCGGATTCTCGGCCCCCGTGCTGATGTGAAGAGCATTAGACTTCACAAACACTCAACAGCAATGAACCTTGCAAGCGGGAACATGTGCAGCTACATCGGGATGATCAGTCTCGAAGTCGGCATTCGCTGTGGCAGCTTCGTTGCACACATCGACACCCGCAGACACGCAGAAACGCACAACCGTCATGTGGTCACTGTGCAGCAGTGCAGGAGTTGAGCATCAGTCCAAACCGTTTCCAGGAACCCTGCGAATCCAGACTTCTACAATCGGTCGAATTCCAGCCCCGCGCTGTTCAATCGCTGCGTCATCGATTGGTTTGGGGACTGGCCACAGGAGGCTCTTCTGCAGGTGGCCGCCGACTTCACCGCAACTGGGCCTGCAGTGTATGGCAGTGTATGGCGTACTTCCAACTTCCAACCCCGGGCTTCTCACGCGCCCTGACATTGACAAGGCCAGCATGCAGATAGGTGAAGATACCTTCACCGGCCGCTCTCCTTTCAAGAAAGGTGTCACTGCCGCGAGCCCGCAGAACTCTTCAACAAATCCGAGGTGGCTGTACTGGGGCTGGCGAGGAGAAGGACTGCATCCTTCGCAGCATGGATCTGCGGAACAATTATGCTTATGCACTTGGCGAGGATGCTCTTCGACATCAGAAGCTGTCGGAGACGATTGTGGCATTCCACCAACAGGTCGGGACTTGCATGCTTGCAAGGCGTGTTGTTCAGAGCTATCGGCTTCGGGTCTGCGCAGTTTCGGGCTTAAGTTCCATCAACAGACTCATTGGCTTGTTCCTTGCGGCTGCGGAGTGGGATCGAGGACAAAAGGGCTTGCTGGTTCTGCACCAACTCCCATGCCGAAAAAGCTCTCCTCTATCAGACTTGATTTCCTGGAAGTAAGGCCAACTACGACGTTGTTGACAGGTGGACCAGACCAATGTGGACCTGAAGAAAAGCGCCCTGAGATACAACTTCATCACACCTCGCGATTTCCTCGACTTCATCAACCACTTCATCGGTGGGATTCTGAATCCGAGTGCCAAATTACTTGTGCAGCTTCAGACATGCCGAATCTGAGGATTGATGACAGAGAAGCGCGACGAAGTCTTGGACCAGCAAAGCCACATCGACGGAGGCCGAACTGCTTCAGAATTCGTGCACCCTCAACTCCCCCATGCCCCGTGCCCTCGGAGCAGGCCTGAAGAAACTCAAGGAGACCGAGGACCAAGTGGCAAACCTGCAGAGCGGCTTGGCCGAGAAGGAGAAGATGCTGACGGCCAAGAACAAGGAAGCGGAAGAGACTCTTGGCTTTGGGCTGTCTGTTGTTGGGCTGCGTGTCGGCAGTGTGCTGGAGCTCGGCCGTGGCCGTCGCGCCGCCCAGGATGATGTCTCAGATGGTGAAGGGCCAGGGCGAGGCCGAGGAGCGGAAGCAGGCTTCTCAGAAGCTCCAGGCCAGGCGGGAGGGGCGTCGCTGGGTCTGGGTGGACTGGGCTGCGTCTTGCTGTCGCTGTGAGGTGGACTTGGCGGAGCAGAGCAAGGTCATCGACGAGAGAAGGGGGGAGATCCAGAAGAAGATCGAGGAGGTGGAGCCCGCCCTGGAGGCCGCCAAGAGCGCCGTGGGCGCTGTCAACAAGCAGGCCCTCGACGAGCCCCTGCCCTGGGCCGCGCAAAGCGCGAAGCTGCGAAGCTGTCTTGAAGCCACAAGCCTGAGCCCGTTGCCTCTGAGGCTCCGGTCCATGAACAAACCCCCGGAGCACGTGAAGATGGCGATGGAGGCGGTGATCCTCATGGTCCGGCCGGACATCCCGCCGGCCACCATCAACTGGGAGGCAGTGCGCAAGGTCATGCGTGATGCAAACTTCATTCCCAGTATTCTGGAGTACGACGCTGGCCATTATCAGGATTTTCTCATGTCCGGTTCGGTGTCAAGCCGTGACCACTGCTCCTTGTGCAAATCCACGCAGTCGGTACACTCTGTGTCCACATCCAAGGACGCGGAGCAGCTGAAGGACCTCTCGAACTGGAGATTGCGATTCCTCAGTCCCCAACCTCAGAGGATAACAATTGTCTTCAAGCGCGGACTTGTTACTGCAGGATGCCACTAGGGAGACACTCAAGAAGAAGTACATCCAAAACAAGGCCACTTCCGAGCAACGCACCAAGACGTAATATGCGTACCACACATTGCGCTGGTGGCCCTGAGGGATGGGATGTGTCGCGGATCAAGCAAGCGTCCCGCTGTGCCGGTCCAGTGGCTCAGTGGGTAGAAAGCCAACTGCAGTTTGCGGATCTCCTGAACATGATGGAGCCCATGAGGAGTCGTAATCGCACGCTTCAGATTGTAGCGGAAGTCAAGAAGTGACAGTCTCAGTGTCACTTCAGCGCAGGAATGAGCTCCAGCAGATGCAGCAGCAGGCGGACAAGAATAAAGTAGAGCTGCAGGCGTGCGAGAAGGAGGTTGCAGAGATGGAGAAGAAAATCCAGCAGTATAAGGAGCAGCGTCCTCGCCGCATTGTGCATGACACCACTCGCCTGGCCGCGAGCCCTTGGAACGAGATCGAAGAATCCGAGGTATGCGCAGCTGATCACCTCCGTGGAGCAGATCAAGCACCAAATGCAGCAAGCCCCGCGGATGTTTCATAATGGCCAGTGCCAGCCACTAGCCCAATGTCGACATATTCAATTTCCCTTGTGATTGCGAAATGCCTTAGGTTCAGAAGAACTGCTCAAGATCAACCCAGCTTCTTACAGACCTCTCATCAGAGAAGATAAGATGGCAAGGCTCTTCCAAGGGATTTCAGGAGCAGACGGCCAGCATGATCCGGGCCAGCACAGAAGGATGCAGTGCAGTTGCTACGCAGTGTGTAATACTGTTTCAGTCGTTGCTTCGCCCTTCGCTTGGGCTGACCAGCTCGCAGCAACATGCTGAGGATCGGGGATGTTCTGATTTGCGGTGCCTTTTGCACCTACATTGGCTTCTTTGATCTCTTCATGCGTCAGCGAGTTATCCAACTCTGGCGGGAGAAATTGGACGAAGCCGAAATCAAGCAGAAGGAGGATATTTCTATCATCGTCGCTTTCTTGCAGCAGTCTTTTGTTTGGTGTCCGCCTTCTGAGTTTGCGCACCCCTTTCATACCTGAGGAATACCTGTCCAAACCTTCCGAGCGCCTGCAGTGGAAGCAAAATGTGGCTTGGCACACCTGGCAGAAGCATGTCCTCATGGTGCAGTCGCTGAAGCTTATTGGATCGGCACCATAGCGCACAGCTACATATGACCCACTGGGCGCACAAAAATGCGAGACAACCCGCTCGAAATGGATCAGAGCCTTTGAGCAAAAGGATTAACCCGCTGGTAACGGTCTAGAGGTTTGAGCAAAGGCGTACACCACTCTAACAGTAATAGAACTAGAGCACTAGAATTTTGTGGAGAAACGCATGCAACGTGCTCGAAAGGGCTTAGATCCTCGGAGAAGCCAGGAAAAAACCGCCAGCAAGGTAGTTTAGCATGTGAGAAAGGAGAGTAAGTTAGATCGCTCGACGGGGACCAGAGCAGTTGAGAAAAAGGAGAAAATGAATCGAAAGGGACTGCAGCATCGGAGCACAAGGAGCGAATCCTTCGGAAAAGGTTAAAGCGTTTAAAAAAACTGGGGCAGCTGCTCGAAAGGGACGGCATCATTGGAGAAGCATGAACAGCCTGTTCGAGAAGGACGAGAATGAAACTGCTCGCAGGGGACACTTAACACGGTTCATCGGAGAAGCCGGAGAAAACTGTCTTGAAAGGGACTGGGGCATTGGCGAAAACGAAGCAAGCCACGCGCAATGGGAACGTGACGACCGGAGAATTAGGAGCAAACCGCTCCAAACGGAATAGAGCGATCGAGAAACAGGCAGAAAGAAGCCACACGAAAGAGATGAAAGAGATTAGAGCGTTTGAGAAAAGGGCGAGGGCATTGTGAAAACGAAGGACATTGTGGGACATGAATTTTAGCGTTTGAGAAGACAGAGAAACGCTCCCGCAACAGACTACAGCAATAAAAACTGCACAAACCGCTCGGAAGGGACTGGCGCGATTGAACAAAGGGAGAGAAGGGTTTAGAGCATGTGTAACAACAAAGCACTAGAGCATCTGAGAAAAGGAAACAGGCTTCTTGAAGAGGGACTAGTCTCCAGCCGCTCCAAAAGGACTGGTGCCCTAGAGAAGAAGGAGCAAAGGCGAAAGGGATTAGAACGTTTGACAAGCAAGAGCAAATCGCTCGCAAAGGACGAAAGTGTTTGAGAAACAAGACCAAGCCGTTCGAACGCGATTAGCGCATTTTTGAAACAGGAGCAACTTGCTGATTAGACTGACATATATCTTAAACACGTCGCCTCATTTGGCGATTCCGGTCCGTCATAGAGCTTAAGTATGCATCCTTTTTTGGTGATCTATACCTTAAACACCCCCTGAATTGGCGATCTCGGTTCATCATGAACAGGCCCCCGCATTAAGCGTTTCCTCTTCATCATCTGTCTTAGACACGCCCCCTCGATTGGCGATCTTGGTTCATCATGTATCTCAGAAGCGCCCTCTCATGTGCTGATATCTTTTCATCATATATCTTGGACACGCCCCTGCATGCGTTTGGCGTTTCCGGTTCATCATTGATCTTTAACACACCCCCTCATCATAGATCTTAAACACGCCCCGACATTTGGCGATTCCAACATATAGATCGGTCGATCTATCTATCTAACTAACAATAATAGAAAGAAAGGTCCCGAGTGCCTCCGTGTGCCGCGTCCTCCCGCATTCCGCGCCTTGCGTCCCGCCGCCTCCGTCGTTAAAAAAACCGATGCCCTCTTCTTGGGGACGCTTCTAGGGTTTGCTGTGCCTTCCTCGCTTTAGGGTTTCAGCAGCCGGACGACTTTCGGGCTTCATCTTGGGGGAGGCTTCAGGGTTTGCTATGCCTTCCTCGCTTCAGGGTTTCATCTTACGGTTTGCTCGTTGGGTTTCATCTTGTGATTCGCTCGCTTGCTCTGCCTTCTTCGCTTTAGGGTAAGGCTACCGGGGCAGCGGGTTCCGGAGACGGTTCACGGGCCGTGCGGTTCAGGGTTCTTCATCTTGAGTGCTACTTTGGGTGTGCCCTGGGCGGCTTCAGGGTTTGCATTGCATCTTCCGGACGACTTAAAGGCGTCATTTCAGTGCTTTTTTAGGGTTTGCTCTGCGCCGGCCTTCGTCATTTTCTGCCTTTGTCGGAACAACTTTAAGCTGGCTTGCTTTGGGCTTCATCTTCGGACGATTTTAGGGTTTGCTCGGGCTTCCCGGGACGACTTCAGGGTTTGTTCGACCTTCCAGCTTTAGGATTTCATTTTCGGGGGGGCTTCATCTTGGAGATGGCTTTAGGGTTCGCTTTGGATTCAACAAAGAAAAGATACAGCAAACACACACGCACGCACGCGTGCGCACGCGCATGTGCATGCGCACATGCACACGCACACGCACAGGCACCCGCACCAAAACCGCACCTGCACCCGCACACGCACACGCGAACGCGCACGCGCACTCCCACCTGCACACGCACGCACACGCGCACGCGCACGCGCACACACACACACACAGACACAGACACACAAACACACAGACACACGCAGACATACACAGACACACACACACAGGCACACGTTGACGTAGACACATGCAGACGAGTAGTTCAGTAGCAGTTCGCTTGCACTAGAAAACAGTTACCGCACCTGCACTCATGTCGGAGGCATCAACACCGAGGCAGAAGGAATCGAAGAGAGGACAGCGGAGTAGCGAGGTAATCTTGTGCATGAGCAGACAGTTACCTCACATGCACTCATGTCAGCAACAAATGCAGAACCTGCACTGAGCCATCAATAGAAAACACAATGCAAATCCAACATCAAAGAGCGAAAGAGGCCCTGCAAACATAGCCAATGTAGTACTCAGTTGGAGACGTGGAAAGACACGATCTGAGTCAGCAGACTGGATCTCTTGCAAATCAGCAGACGGTAACAGATCAGCAGGCTGAGGTCTTGTTGTTCCGATCAGGGAACGTCAGCTGGTCATTGGCATGTCCATCATCCGGGCAACCCCGGAGCAGACAGTAGGCTGAACGAAGGCTGTCTGGAACTGCATGTCTCCACGCTGAGCTTTGATAACATTGTGCCTGACTACACACCTGACTGAAACCGATGCAGTCACATTCACATCTCACTCTAGTATTGATTGCTCCAGTGCAACCAGGGGCTCACTGGCTAATCCGAAAGCAGGTGCACAGTGGTGATCAGCCACTGCATCCACTCCAGCGATTTGGCTTCATTAGCCAAGGCTTATCACTGGAGCCCTTGCCCCCCTGCTGATTGCAAATCCGCTATGTTACCTAGCAAGTCCTTAGCAACAGGAGTTGTACACAGACACAGACACACACACACAGACACACACACACACAGACACACACACACACACACACACACAAACACACACAGACGCACACACGCACACAGACGCACACACACACACACACACAGCCACACACACAGACACACACACACACACAGCCACACGCACAGACACACACACACACACACACACACACACACACACACACAGACACACACACAGACACACACACACACACACACAGACACACACACAGACACACACACAGACACCACACAGACACACACACAGACACACACACACACACACACAGGACACACACACACACAGACACACAGACACAGACACACACACACACACAGACACACAGACACACAGAGACACACACACAGAGACACACACAGACACACACACACAGAGACACACACACACAGACACACACACACACACAGACACACACACACACACAGCACACACACACAGACACACACACACACAGACACACACACACACACACACACACAGAGACACACACACACACACAGACACACACAGAGACCACACACACACACACAGACACACACGACACACACAGACACACACACACAGACATACACACAACACACACACACACACACACACACAGACACACACAGAGACACACACACACAGCCACACACACACACACACACACACAGACAGACACACACACACACAGAGACACACACAGACACACACACACACACACACACGGACTCACCCTCGCACTCTCACACTCTCACACTCTCACACTCTCACACTCTCACACTCTCACACTCTCACACTCTCACACTCTCACACTCTCACACTCTCTCTCACACTCTCACACTCTCACACTCTCACACTCTCACACTCTCACACTCTCACACTCTCACACTCTCACACTCTCACACTCTCACACTCTCACACTCACACACTCACACACTCACACACTCACACACTCACACACTCACACACTCACTCTCACACTCTCACACTCACACACTCACACACTCACACACTCACACACTCACACAATCACACACATCCACAATCACACACATCCACAATCACACACACTGTGAAGGTTGAAAGGGACTGAGGCCCTAGCTCCCGAGAGTTGCTTTGTAGCAGGCGTAGTGCGTGTGCTTGCTGTAGTGTTGCGTGCAAGAAGGTGTAGTTGTGTTAGCGTTTTGGCTCAAGCGTAAGCTAGTGGGCCATATCACCTAATATTGAGCGTGTGCCCTCACCGTGCTGCAACGCTGTGTCTCGACCTCAACTCTGAATACTTACAGGGATTCGAACACCGCAGTACACAATCACACACACACACACACACAATCACACACACACACACAATCACACACACAAGCACACACACACACACATAATCACACACACATAATCACATGCACAGAATCACACACACACAGTTACACTTACACTTACATTTACACTTGTGCAATCCTCCCTCTGGTCGTTACTTCTCCTATTGCCAGAGGTAAAGATTTGAAGCCATCCTGCAGGAAGTCGTCGTCATGGGCTAGGTTTCGGGCCCACAGAAGAATAGGTTTCGGTTCTTCCTTCCAGACGCAAGGAATGGAATGTGTTGAGGGATTACGGTCCCGTCCCTTTGTGTCGTCGTCGTGCCAGACACCCGGAATGGCGTATGTTGCCATCTGCAAAGTGCAATGCTTATGACAACATGTAGCACGTTGCAGGGATAAGGGTCCTGTCCCCGCTGAGGATACCAGCTGTGGACGTACTCCCCATAGCCGGTACGTTTTCACATGTGCTTAGTCATGGTCTTCGTCGGTCCCAGCATGAGTAGCAGACCTGGGACCCCCTGCATTCTGACACATTCACATCAGGCGTTTCCCTTGGTACCAGGGTTCCTAACACACAGAGAGCCGCTTGCGCACGGGCATCGTAGATAGGACCACATCAACCGTACCTTAGTGATGTCGTCGCGTCGTCATATCGCCATAAGGTTTACCAGCTGCTACAACGGGTCCAGGAGCAACCGGAAGCAACCGAAGGGGCATAAACTCCAGGGTAAAGTCGTCACCAGATACCAATTAAGACAGTTCCTGGTTGGGCCCTACTGGTCTCAAGGCTGAACGTCTGCGAGGCTCAACATCGGAGCAATGCGGAAATGAACCCGCCTTCGACCTGTCCTGTCAGGACCAAAACAAAAGTGCTGTTTCCCAGCACTGCTTCCCGGTGAACCGGTCAGGGTTCAGTACAGGGAACCGATCAGGGTTCTGAACAATGGAGCCGATCAGGGCTCAAGAACCGTACATGGTTCAACGCAGTAGGCACTCCTACCGTAGACGGCACGAAAGACACACTTGTGCAATTCTCCTTCTGATGGTCATTTCTCCTACTGCTAGAGGGTAAAGATTTGAAGCCATCTGGCAGGAAGTCGTCGTCCTGGGCTAGGTTTCAGGCCCATAGAAGAATAGGTTTCGGTTCTTCCTTCCAGACGCAAGGAATGGAATGTGTTGAAGGATTACGGTCCCGTCCCTATGGCTCTTGTTGCCATCTGCAGAGTGCAATGCTGATGACAACATGTTGCACGTTGCAAGGATAAGGGTCCTGTCCCCGCTGAGGATACCAGCTGTGGACGCGGCCACCCAGGTACTCCCGATAGCAGGTAGGTTTTCACATGTGCTTACTCATGGTCTTCGTTGGTCCCAGCATGTGTAGCAGGCTTGGGACCCCGTGCAGTTTGACACACTCACATCAGGCGTTTCTTTTGGTAACAGGGTTCCTTTCACACCCACACACACGAAGAAAAAGACACAATGGACTCCCCTGCCGTTTGCTTTGGCTTTTCGAAGTTCGGGTTTATGATCTCCCAAGTCAAAGGGCCTATGAGGGGGAGAGCCCCCGACAGCCTTTGGGTGCTGCCATTTCTCAGAGCCGTTCAAGTGGCATGGAAGTTCACGGAGTCCCTTCATGGGTCGCAAAACTGCCCCGACTTTATCCTGCCTACTTTGCATAATCTCGCGGAAGCCTACCACTGCCTACCACCAGCCCATGTCCTATAGCCAGTCACTGGGATGCTTCAGGTATTTCACGCGCCGCCGGCACCTGGGCGGACAGTCCCCGGACCTTCTCACACCGGAGGAAGCCTCAGCGTTCACTATGCGCAGCCTTAAGGTTTGCCTTCTCAGTGCCGGAGCACAGCTCCAAGCAGCCGACAAAATACGCCAACAGCAAGGCCACCATAAGAACCCGAGTGTCCAACTCTACGGCAGAGATGACACGCTTGGAGCCTTACCGCTACAGACAGAGGTTACTCAGGCGTGCGCCTCGACGGTCGAGCCTCCTTTCGAGGTGGACCCTTCCCCTCCGCCCCAGCGCATCCCTCTAACAGCCCTGGGCCCGGGGCTCGACAGGTTCATCTACTCGCGCGAGGCCGAGCTCGAAGCCGATTTGCCGACCGCCGAGCCGTCTTCATCATCAGCCCAGCCTTCCGAGGCCCACACAGCCTCTGTATCCGACACCCAAGATGCTACTGTGGGGGACGAACTCCCGCCTACTATCCCAGCCGATGACATCGAAGCCCTGCTCGTTGAAAGCTATGCGGTTTGGCAGGAGGACTCGTCCGACTCTGACTCCCAAGCGCTTCCCAGCACCACAGCCAGCATTAGCCTTTTCCAAAATGGACCCTGGGGGTCAGTGCACGCGCAGACGTCGGGCTCGGAAAAGGCAGCCTGCGGGACCCCCCGCGCAACAGCAGCGTTTTGTCCAACCTGCCCCAACGTCGCCTTTTTCTGCCGCAGAGCGGCTTGCCGACGACTGCTGGAAGCCTTGCCAAAATTAAAAAGCCAGCGCTTTGCCTTCCTTCGCTCTCTCAGGGTGTCGCACTCAGCCTTGCCTCCGCAGCCGTTTTAGGCTTCAAAAGTTAGGATCGTTTTTCTAGCCGCAGACCATGGCGCTCTCAGAGAACTCCGAGCTAGCCGCCTTCCTGCAAACCCACAGATTGCATGAAGTAGTCTGCAACGGTCTCGCCCTCAAGGGGCTGGAGACGGTCGAGGACCTCGCCTTCGCGTACCCAGACCTCATGTCCAGGCGGCCAGAGCCAGGAAAGCCCTCAGAGCCGCCCACCAATCTCAGGACAGCCATCTGCCTTCACCGCCTCCGCCCTCATTGCAGGCAGCCCTGGCCCCTTCGGCCTCGCCTTCGTCCTGGATGGAGCACCTCCCCCCGAAGCTCAGCTCGGAGGTGGTGCAAGATCTCGTCGCCACCTTCAAGGCCAACTATCCAAGCGAGCTCCTAGATGATGAAACCATGCCCTCGATACGCCTCCTCAGCCTTGTTCAGCATAGCCTACAGCCGGGGGAAAAGCTGAAATGGATTCTCTGGCAGCTCCGATTCAGCTCCAAGCAATATTCCGAGATCATGGAAGCAAAATCCTCCAAGCCCATGCGCACGGAAGCCCAACTGCTTGCCTCTGCCATCTACGATGACACACCAGAGATGGCCGTCTCCCACCTTCGCCTTTCGGTCTCATGGTTACAGCGGATCCAAACGGTCTTCAGGAACGTTTGGGCCTTATGTGGAGCAGCCCACCTGAACAATCTTAAGGCCTTTGATAAAAGAGTCGAGCATTTAGCCCTTCCTGACCTTACAGACGCCTCCCTTCGGGGCCCTACGACCCAGGAGCTCCTCGCAGGAGAGCGTAAGATATGGAACACCATATGTAGCCTTGTGGCATCGGGATGGAGCCTTGACGAAGCCCTCCATGAGGTGACAACACCTCCCGGACCCAACCGCCGACCCAATGGGGGAACCCCGCCTCCTCCACCCACTAAGCGGCTGCGCCTTAACGCCAGGGAGCAGAGAAAGGCGCCAAGGGAAAGGGGAAAGGCAAGGGCCTGAAGCCTTCTGACAGCCCTTCCAAATCCGAAGCCTGGCCAGCCAACTGGGTCCTGAAAGCCAAAAGGAACCTTTGTGCCTTGCCCAATTGCAAATTCGCTCACCTGTGTGCCGTGCGTGGATGTGGCAAGGAACACTGCGCCGTGGACCACGATACTTAAGAAGCCGTCCTGACTAGGGTCCCAGTCGGGACCTGAGCAACAGCTCAGCAGCAGATGCCCGCGCAGCCTCGCCAAGCCGTTGTCACGCCTACTAGCAGGGACGGGACGCCTGACCCCAGCGCGGCCAATCGCCAGCACGCTGCAGTCCTGCACAACAACCCCGGAGGGGGCCCGCAGGGACGGCGCTTTGCCAACAGGGTTTGACCTCCCTCAGCCGACGTGAAGCCCTTAGGTCCAGTCTAGCCCCTACCGTTAGCACCCTAGCGGTTTGCTTTGCCGCCAGCCTCCCTTCTCCTGCAGGCTATCTGGCCACGCACGGTGCTGGGCCTTTTAGCCGACCTCGGATCCCTCGCCCCTCACGTGGAAGAGGCATGCTGCTTCCTGCAGGCGATCCGCTCATCCGGGGTGGCAGCCTTACTTCTCCTGGATTCTGACCGTTTCCTCTTCAGACAGCGCCCTTCTGCGAAGCCGTGCACGACGGAGGCCTCTTCCTCTGCCCGGAACCAGACTCCGACAGGATCATCCTTAGCGCTGCTCCCTTGCCGACTTGGCCATGTGCGGATCCAGGCCTCGCTGCTCTAGAAGCCGCAGGCATGTTCGCAGCCATGCCCCTCTCCATCAAGCCCTCTCAGCCCATGTCCCTTGCAGCGGCACTCAACCAGGACGTCGAGCTCACTGCTCCCACAGGCGACGGGGCCGGTAATGCCAGTTTGGCCGACTGGAGCAGCCCTAAACAAAGCCCTGCCCACTTGTCACAGAGCAAACCGGATCACCCGATCCCGGAAGAGGATCAGCTCCAGCTGATCCGCATAGCCTGCGAAGTCCTGGACTGGGACTACGACCTCATGACCCTGCCAGCCCACCTCCGAGTCGGCGACGGGAGTGTTCGACGAAATCCAGCCTTCTGGACTTTGGCCTTTAGCCAAAATTCGACCCCCTAGCTCCTCCAGACTGGAGGTCTGCGAGGGCAACTGGAAGCCTGCTGAAGCTGACCCGGACACAGTCCGCAGCCTACTTGCGGATGAGGAAGCGGCAGGCTGGATTAAGCCCGTTCAGGGAGGCCTTCAGGAAGCCAGGTTTAAGGCAGCCCACAAGCGAGTAAAGGTCCATAGTTCCGAGCAAGGTCTTTTGCTTTTTATGTTTGAGAAGATCCTTTACAGGTATGTCGTCTGCCACTTTGGAGCCAAGTTCTCAGCCTACTGGTGGCAGCGAGTGGGGGGCCTCATAACGAGGATAGCTCACAATGCCTTAGCCTTCGCACCGCATAAGGCCTGGCTGTATGTCGATGACCTCCTCACAGCCTTGCTCCGGGCGCACGCGCCGGAACTGCTCTTCCTCCTCATAGCCATTCTCTCTAGCACAGCGGCTCCCATCAGCTGGAAGAAGGCCGCCGTGGGAGATAGCCTTGTGTGGTGCGGCTGGCACTTCAACTTTCGCCTTGAAACAGTTGAGCTGTGTGAAGCCAAGAGAGCCAAGCTATGCGGCCAGCTACGGGGCCTACTAGCCAAAAAGAAAGTCCCTAAGAAGGACCTCGAGGCCTGCGTTGGCTTGCTGATGTGGGCGACGAACATCAGCAAAGTCCGCCCCGCTCTACAGTGTCCTTAACAGCCCTCCGGGCAGCAACTGCTCTATCTCCCCACGCATGTGACTGCCTTCTTGCGTAGCCTCGACTCCAGGGCAGTCATCTGCCGCCTCATACCAGGGGTCAACCTTCCAATGAAGGCTCGAATCCTAGAGGTCGGCAGCCGCCCCGTGCATTGCAAGGCCGACCTCCCTGCACAGCCGAAATCCTCAGGCCCACCTGGGTTCGCCTTTCGGATCCCACATGCCCGGAGATCACGCTCAGGACAGCCTCCGCTGGCTGCTGCCTTGCATAGAGGCCATCCCTACTACTAGCCTTTCTCTTCCGCCCCTGATGCCTTGCCTGGCCAGAGCCGACGCCATGGCGGAAGGAGACAGGGTAGGCATGGCGGCTGGATCACCACCAAGCAGAGCATGGCGTGGTTCGCCGAATCCTGGACGAAAACAGGCACACCTGGCCCTTCCTGACCAAAGATTAGCCCAGCTAGCCTTAGCCATGACTGCCAGGGAGCGCCACGCCTTTTCCCAATTCGCAGTCTGTTTGCCTTCTCAGAGTGATAACACGCCTTCCGAAGCAGGAGTGAACAAATTGTTCACGACCAGCTGGCCACTTTCCCAGTTCCTTCAGCTGATAGCCTCTTGGTCGTCCTGCCACGGCGTCGACCTTCAGGTGTCCCACGTGGCGCGTGCACACAACCAGTGGGCAGACGACCTTAGCCGTGGGCGTCTCCAGACCGCAGGAGCGCGTCCGCATCACGTTGGAGCGTCTCGTCACAGCGGCTTCCCAGGCGTCTTGGGCCAGCGCCCCTGACGTACCTAGCCCTCTTTTGCCACGCCAGGACTGACCAGGTCAGCCCTTTCGGACGACAGCGCCCGCCGAGCAAAAAAGTCCGACAGCCTTTTTTTCCCGACAGTTGGCCAACCAGCGCTTCGTGGCACTTCCTGTCTAGCCCAGGTCCAGCTCCACCGCCCGCGGTGGGGGACTTCTTCTTCCTGCCTTGTTTACCGGTTGGATCTGTCCCTAAAGTGGGGGTATTTTCCTACTTGATCGATCATGCCCTTTTGCATCGGTCCGCTTTCGGCTAGCCGCATTGCCCACAGATCCAACACGGAAAAAAGAGAGCTGAAGTGCTAGAGCAGTGCAAGCCTACCTAGAACGTTACCTGACACTTAGAAGCGAATGATGAAACGTTGCTCCTCTCAAGATCTTCAGCAGCAGGTAGGTCAATGGGCCTCGACTTGCTGCACTCAGCCCTTAGCCTTGTAAGGCAGGGGTCTGAGAATAATTGGTGGGGGCTCTTGTGCCCGGCTCACTGTCGTGGGCCTGGTCTGGGAAGCCTTCTTGCCTTTTTCTTCCTGGGAATTCTGGTGACTTTGGCTGGGGTCTTCAGCTGGATATATCTGCGTAGCTCTGCTAACCAGGTGATCCGCGGGCAGCCCCAGGTCACTCGCCAGAGCTCGGCGGGAGTGCGCAGGCTGGCAGAGTACGCGCGTGGGCGACGAGCTGCACTTGGAGATTGGTGGGTTTAGGATTTCGGTTTCCAAAGCCCCCCCTAAGGCAGCCTCTCCTGCTCCGTGTGCACCGGCCTCCTTGGCCTCTTCCTCTTACTTTGAGCTTGTGGACTTCCCGGAGATTCCTGCTTCAGGCTATACTTCTTCGCCAACTCCCTCTCCTTATCCCTTGCAGGCCTCCGGGCCCCCGTCAGCCCTGGATTTGGGCTCTTCGCCTCCTCCTAAGGCGTCGCCTTCTAGGCCTGTTGTGCCGTGCTTGGGAGGCTGGCTGCTGGGCAAAGGCAGTGTTAGAGTCAGAGATTGAAACACCCAACAGCCTGCAGCCCTTGGGTTTGGCTAACCGCTATTGCTTCTTGAGCCGTGCGTGGTGAGGTCCTTCGCTGACTACAAGTCGGTTGTTGGTACTTTGCGCAGGGGCGGCTCATTATCCCACGGTTTCCCCTTTGAAAGCGAGTGCCGGCTCTACTTTGCAGGGGCTGGGCTCCCTTACCCCCGTCAGGGATGAATTTCGGGGCCCTGCGTGCCGCTGAGGACGGCGACGTGGTGCTCTTAGAGTTTTCCTGGCCTTGGCCGGCTGAGCCTGAGGCCGAAGTGCAAACATGCATCAGCTATGCCATCATGAAGCGGGCCTCCGGTTTCATTCTTTGCATACCTTCGGGGTTCTTGCCAGAGGAGGTCATTTTACAGGGGCAGGCGAGCGACTCTCCCGACGAGCTGGGTCCTTCCATGGAGCTGCTGGCTACAGGTGTGCGTCTGAACGCGGCTGGGGAATGGTTAGCCGTGGACTCAGGAGAACAGGTGCCGGCAGTGGACTTGCCGGCTGCCGCCGCCGCTGCTCTTTCGCAGCCGGACCTTACCACTTTTGGTGGATTCCTTTTCGTGCAGGAGGACCCCAGCCTCTTCCCACTCGCCTCCGACGTACTGAGACAGGCACAGGAGTGGGCTGCCGAGGCTTTGGCCGAAACCAGGTCTGGCTACCAAACGGCATTGGCGGAGGAGGTCTTGCCGAGGAGGCCAGGGCAGGCACACCGTCGCCTCGTTGGCCCAAGAGCAGGCGTGGCATTGCCGATCAGCTTGCGAGTTTGGTTCCCAAGGCGCCGGCGGGCGGCAACACCCTCAGCAGTGGCGCCTCAGGCTTCAGGTCTACAGGCACAGGCACAGGTCCCTTCTGCGGCCCCTCCTCTGGCTGCCGTTCTGCCTCAGCACGTTCCAAAGGCCCTTTCGCAGGTGATTGGCCCTCCGCCTCCGACTCGTCAGGTGCCAAAAGCCCCCTCCCCGGCGGTGGACCACAAACACCACCTTGCCGATACCATTGGCGGAGGAGGCGCGGTTCTCGAGGATTCTCCGGCCTCAATCGCAGGCCCTTGTGAGTTTGGTAAGCCAGCTGGCCCAGGGGAGCGGGGACTCTCTGCTAGAGATGCCTTCTTCTACGTCGGTACGGGGCGCAGCCGGACGCCAGCGCCCGCAGCAGGAGCTCCAGACGAGCCCCGGCCACTTCTCAAAGAGGATCCGCGACAACGCCTTGAGAAGGATGGATCCTTCGGGACTGGTGGTGCCAGATCACCCCACCATGGTCCGCTATCTGGAAAGGTTCGGCGGGTACAGCAAGCAGAAAAATCTGGCTTTGATAGCGTGGATGGTGGCGCTCGTGAGCGACCATCTTGCACGAGGAGCCTCCGACTCCTGTGCAGATCTGCTTGCGCTCCTCCAGATGGTGCTGGACCAGGCAAACCTCGACCAAGGAGACTCTTGCCGATGTTATGCGGGTGTGCTGGGTGTGCTGTTTTGGGGCCCTGGTGGCTGCTAGGGTCTGTCTGGGTTGTCTGTTGGTGGAATGGGGGGGGTTTGTGGGGGCTGTTGGGGTTGTTGTAGTATGGGGGGGAGGCTGCTAGGGTGTGTTTTGGCTGGCAAGGGGCGGTATGTGTGGATGTGTTTGGGTTGTTGTGGCATGGGGTGGGGTTGGCAATGGGTGGTTGGGTGGTCTGTGGGGGAAGTTTAGGGTGGTTGGGTGGTCTGTGGAGGGAAGTTTAGGAGTTTAGGATTTAGGGTTTTAGGGTTGAAGGTTTTGGGTTTGGGTTGTTGTGGCATGGGGTGGGGTTGGCAATGGGTGGTTGGGTGGTCTGTGGAGGGAAGTTTAGGAGTTTAGGGTTTAGGGTTTTAGGGTTGAAGGTTTTGGGTGTAGGGTTAAGGATTTAGGGTTTTAGGGTTTCGCCTAAAACCTAAACCCTAAACCCTAATTTTTCTTTCAATCAACGAGCGTTGCCGCAGCCGTTGCTGCGCATGGCTGGTTCTTCAGCTTTTGTGTTTCTTGCAATGGCTGATGATGACGCCAACTTCCCGCTACTGCAATTTGGTCCATGCAGATGGAGGGGTCTTCGGAAACGAGATGGGTTGCCTCTCTGTCAACACGAAAGACCTGATGTTCACTCTTTCTTGAGGGTGCAAAACTGTGATAGGGCAGGCTTGACCCTTGGACGGTGTAGATTATAGACAGGAAAGAATGCTGTTTTGCTGGAAAGATAGAAAGTGCAGCGGGTTGCACTATGTATTCTGCTACGAAATTCATAGCTTGGAGACACATGGAATTGCTGTAGTCAGCTTTATGCAGAAACTCGGTATCGCAGCAGGCTTGAACTTTGGAAAGTGTAGACTCTACAGACAAGAGAGAATGTGGTTATGCTGGAAAAATACAAAGCGCAACCGGTTGCACTATGCATTTTGCTATAGGAAATCATTATCTTGGAGACACATCGCATTTCTGTAGTCAGCTTTAGGCAGAAACTGGTTTCGCAGTTGATTGTTGAAGCCTTGGACACTGTAGCCTCTGTAGACAGGCATGTGGTTTATGCTGTAAAAATGCAAAGCGCAACCGGTTGCACTATGTATTTTGCTACGAAATCAATAGCTTAGAGACACATTGACTTTTCCCAGGTAATTTGTTGCTTCTGCTGCTACTACTGCTACTGCTACTCCCATGGACTGTGTACGTCATATATAGACAGGAAACGATATGGTTATGCTGGAGAAATACAAAGCGCAACCGGTTGCATTATGTTTCTGGCTGCGTTGCTGCCATGGCCGGCTGGAAATGCAAAAGCTGCCCTCGACTAACTTATCGCCGACCCCCAGGTAATGTCTGCAAGAAATGCGATCCGGGCAACAGAATCGGCAAGCACAACCGGAAGGTGCCTCATTTCAGGCTCCGGAAGAAGACTTCTGTGCAGATGACCCATCTCTTCCGGTGGCAAGCAATGCCAGTACAGTCTTCTGCTGCTGCTGCTGATTATCAGCTTTTTTTCCAGGCTTTGGCGGGGGAGCTCGATGTTTTGAAGGCTATGGCTGCAAGGACAGGGCTCAAGATGTCCGTGGTTCACGGTGTTCTGGCTGTGGCTTGTGCTTGGCTGGAGAAGATCGAGGGATGCAGGGTTCCACTCCCATCCTCAATGAGAATATGTGGCTTGATTTCTTTCGCCATTGCCAATGAAGCACAGTGCGATCCGGATGTCGTGAGACCAGCCTATTGCAAACACAAGAGCATTTCTGTGAAAGAGATGAGGAGCTGCGAAAGCCGTTGGGTAAATGTCATTGGTAACCTTGATGCCCAATGAAGTCTTCAGATCAAGCTCTCGAGATTAGTGCACTTGCTGGACAGTGGGGGCAAAAGGAGAGTGTTCGAGTTACGCCCAGATTCTATGAACGGAATTCCTGTGCCAATACCCATGTATAAATATGTGTACATGTCATGCCGGTTTCCCATTTGAGGCGGGAAGACATGCCCTTGCGCTTTTGCTGGCATGAGTGGACAGACAGCTGGAGACACTCGCAGCAGCGCTGATGGTCTTACCTCATCTGGAGCGAAGCAGTGATGGTCTTACCTCATTGCTCCTGGCCGCCAGCGATGATGGTCTTACCTCATCGCCTGGAAGAACTTTCACGCAGAGACGGCCGCGCGAGGCAAAATCTGCGGCTGTCAGGCTTCCCTAAGCTCAGTTTCGGCATGACTTGTTGTAGAAAAGTTGGGTTGGGTAGGGTTGGGTAGGGTTGCGCAGGGTTGGGTAGGGTAGGGTTGGGGTAGGGTTGGGTTGGGGTTGGGTAGGGTTGGGTAGGGTTGGGTCGGGTGAAAGGCGGCCCAAAGAAGCAGCCCAGAAGCAGCGGTGGAGCCAGGCTCATTAAAAGGCTCCAAAACGCCCCGAAGCAGCGAAAGCAGCCCCCAAAAGGCTCCAAAAGGCTCCCCAAAAGTCTCCAACGCCCCCGAGCAGCCCCGAAGCTCCCCAAAAGGCTCCTGGTACGATGTAGTGTGTAGTGAGTGTAGAGACAGTGGGGGTGGGCAGTTTCGTTTTGCATGCCGCAGCCATTTCCTGTGATGAAAGGAGTCATTTCCTGAAAAAGAAAATATCATAGCTTTTTTTGACATAATGTCAGCCCACCCATCCTCCTCCGGCATGGTTTTGCAAGGCGTGGTTGCCCATGTCGCGAATCCTGGTGGTCTTACCCCATGGCAGCAAAGCAGTAGTGCCGCGAATCCTGGTGGTCTTACCCCAGGCTCAGGTGTCCTTGCCCTAGTCCGAGTGGAAGTGACCGATGTGCCCGGTTACGGTACTTTGACACTCGGAGCAGACAGCAACTGGACGTTGGATGATGTAAAAAGAGTGCTGGGTAGGGTGGTCAACATCCCGTTGGGAGACTGGGGTTTTCATGCGCTGACGCGCTGCACCCCACACAACATGCCGGTCTCCCATCTGAGGCCGGAAGACATGCCCCTGCGCTTTTGCTGGCATGAGTGGAGCGAAAGCTTCAGACACTCGCAGCAGCGCTGATGGTCTTACCTCATCTAGAGAAGCAGTGATGGTCTTACCTCATTGCTCCTGGCCGCATGCGATGATGGTCTTACCTCATCGCCTGGAAGAGTGGTAACTTTAACGCAGAGACGGCCGCGCGACGCAAAATCGTCTGCACTCAAGCTTGAGCCTCGGTTTAGGGTATTATTTAGGGGTTTAGGGTTTTAGGGTCTAGGGTTCAGGGGTAAGCTCAGTTTCGGCATGACTTGTAGAAAAGTTGGGTTGGGTAGGGTTGGTAGGGTTAGGGTTGGGTTCGGGTGGGGTTGGGTGGGGTTGGTTGGGTGGGGCAGGGTAGGGGGTTGGGTGGGGTTGGGTAGGGTTAGGGTGGCTCAGGGTTTTTGGGCAAAAAACAGCTTCTGCCGCAGGCCCCCCAAGCAGCCCAAAAAGGCTCCCCCAAAGGCTCCAACGCCCCGAAGCAGCCCCGAAGCTCCCCAAAAGGCTCCACAAAGGCTCCCCGAAAAGGCTCCGAAAAATCCCAAAAGGCTCCCCAAAAGGCTCCAACTTACCGACCCACCCTTCGGTAAGTTGCCCCCTGCGGTAAGTTGCCACCCCTAAGTTGCCACCCCGCCGTAAGTTTGGTAATGTTGCCCCACCGGTAATAAATATATCCACTGCGATTTGTCCAACCAAGGCCCGTCGACCCACTTAGGTAAAAGAATTTTGCCTGCAGCTCATTTGGTGACAGGGCTCGCAGCTCATTTTAGCACGGGCAAGCAGCATGGCAGTGCAACGTTGGATTAACGACAATTGGGGTGACTTCGACGAGCCGGTCCAGGAAGCGCCGCCTGGTATGGACGACTCGCTGCTGCCTTTGACTTCAGAGCCAGCGAATATAGTGGAAGCAGAGGCAGATGGTCTTACCTCTGCTGGCCAGAATGAACGGGCAGATGGTCTTAGCTCTGCTGGCCAAAATGAACAAGCGGATGGTTTTACATCTGTTGGCCAGAACGGACAGGGCCAGAATGATAGACCGCCCAAATTGAGAAGGCTGGTCGCGTTTTGTATAAGCCCAGAGAAAGCAGAGCAGCAACGCGTGCGCGACTTGGAGCAAGAACTGCACGAGTGGAAAAAGCGCAAGGCACAGCTGCGTCTGCAGCTCATGGCTGAACGTTTGCTATTGTCGCACTATGTTGATTCTCTGTATGTTGTACAAGAGTGGGCTCGCAATCGGGCGGGCAACCGTTAATTCAGTTTTGCACAGCAGATGGTTTTACCTCTGTTTCAGAGCTTGCTCACGTTGTTGGCAGGAGGCCAAAATGGAACTTTGGGTCGTGTGGGAAGTCCTTCGCTTCTCTTTGGTGCTGTTGTTGTGGGGGGAGGAGGTCAGGACAACCCCAAGCCCTGTCAGCCGGGCGTTCCGGGGTAGCGTGCCTTCCTACTTTGCTTTGTGCAGAAGATTGAGGAGGGTTCAAGGGTGTTGGGCATTTAAGGCTTCAGGTCTTTATCATAATTAAGGCCCTGAGGTTTTTGAAGCTGAAACCCATTCTTCGCATTTGAATTAAAGCCCACAAAACCTAAAGCTCTAATCTCTAAGAAGCTTCGAAGCCTTGGATCTGCCGCTTCTGTGCACACGGCCCAAAAACCCTGAACTGCATCTGCTGCTTTCGATGTCACGGCTCAGGCAAATTCAATACCAGAAGGCTAGACAAGAGATGCTTCAAAGATGATCTTTTAAGGATGATTCGAATAACACTATAAAAGCTTATTGTTTAGGTCAAACCGTTAAATTAGTTCCTTTGGTAGACCCTGAGCCCGCGGGTTTGCAGGAACAGTGCCGAATAGGAAAACATGATGTACTTGCAGGAGCATGCAGTATTAATTTAGCCATAGCCTTACAATCCATGACTCAGAACCACTCAGACCTGCAAAGCTAAGTTTTCGTTTCACCCCTGCCTTTGCAAAACATGGCAGGCCGAGGCCGAGGCTGGGGCTCCGGCCAGGGTCGCGACTGGTACGGCAGCTGGGGCCGCAGCTGGGACAGCGGCTGGGACAGCGACTGGTACGGCTGGAGTGATTGGGGTGGCTGGTGGAGCGGTTGGCCAGAACAGTGGCCAGGTGATCTTGCCACTGGCACCGCCACTTCATTGCGACGTACATCCAGGAGGAGCTTCTCTGCCACATCGCCATGAGGGCGACGTCGCCGGACCGCTTTGGCCACAAGAGAGCCCGCAGCCCGCATGACCATCAAGGGCCTTCAAGCTGAGGCCGCTTGGCGGCATTTTGTGCGGGAGACCAACAAGCTGGCAGAGCAAGGTGTGCTGGCAGATCTGGAAGATGGCAAGGTGGCCTGGCACCGCTGCCCACCAGCCAAGCGGGTCCTGGAAGAGGACGAGGACGACGCTCCCGCAGAGGAGGAGGCCTAACAAAAGTTCTAAAAGTCCAAACCCTTAAACCTGAACCTTTTAAACCACTTTTAGGTTTAGGGCTTACTTTTTAGCTTTGAGGTCGATTTTATTCTTGTGGGTCCGCTTTCTCTTATAAGCGAAAACATTGTCTTTGCCAGGAAAAAAAGCAGGACGACGATTCCGTGGACTGGGGCGGCTCGGAGGAGTCACTGTCTGAGGCGGGAGGGCATGCGGCGCCCGATCATGTAGAGACGGATGAGTCGTCTGATGGTCTTACCTCAGACGAAGAAACGCAAGAGGATGCTGCGACTACAGGGCCTGCTCCGCCCCAGTCAAGATGGGAACGACTGAGAGCCTTGGCCATCAGGCAAGTTCAGGCAGCCAGAGACAAGAATGGTCTCAGCCAAGAGGCTGTCAACCTGGTGCGGAGCGTTTCCGAGGAGGAGCCACTGCCCAAGGAGCTTCTGAGCTTGAAGATTTCTTTCTGCATCTGCTGCTTCGGCCGTGGATGGCAGCTCAGGAAGGCGTTGCCAGCAAATATTATGCTCCAGCGCGGCCACATGCAGAATGTGCGTTTCTGCATTTCTTTGTATGACAATGCCGGCACGGATGGCGAGAAGACAAGAGTTTTCATCGAAGAACATTTCCAGGAAGAGCTGGCAAACGGGTTCTTGGTGGTCCGCTTTGCAAATGATGTGCCGCATTTTCATTCCCCCGTGTGCAAGAACGCGGCTCACAAGCTGGCATTGTTGGTGCCTTGGGGCCAAGGCTTTGTGTCCTCGGATGGTCTTACCTCCTTGGACACGGACTGGACAAGGGAGCCGCAGACCTGGGAAGACGTGGCGCCAGCGACAGCTGCCTCCACGGACAGACGCAGGCACATCCTAATCAACCTGGACGCCGACAACATTTTGTCTGGCAATTTTGTTGGCCTCCTTGCCGCCAACAACCAAGTCCACGGTGGCATTACGACCCTGCCGAGGCAGATGTTTGGTTTCCGCTGCGTGGGAGGAGGTGACTCTGGCTGCACAGGCCGCATGGGCGTGACACAGGACCGCAAGGGTTGCTGGTTTTTTAGGTTTGGGGTTTATAATAGGGCTTTAGGGTGGTATAATAATAGGGTTTAGGGTACCGAAACTTATAAAGTGCCGGATTTTTTTTCACGTGAGGAAACCTTCCTGCAGCTCAACGGCTACGACGAGTCCTTCTACCCGACTGGCTACCAGGATGTTTGAGTCAAAACATGGCTAACCCGAAGCCCTAAACCCTCACGTAACAAGCGCAGACCCTAACCCTATAATATAAAACTTAAACCCACCCGAAGCCCTAAACCTTGAATGTGCAGGACATCGACTTCTTTGAGCGCCTGAAGCACAAGGCGCCGGGCTGGGCCTATCGACTCTCCTTCCACCGCGGGTGGTCGATCCCAAATGACAGAGACGAGAAAGTTGCCCAAACCACAGCAAAGGTCCAACATTCGGGCTGCAGTCTCACGTGGTCCTTGCAAAATGCAAGGAACAGGGACAGCAGCAAGGAGCAGCTTAGTGAGGGGCGGTGGTTCCGGAATACGGACACGCAACCGGAGCCCCGCAAAGCGCTGCTGCTGCTGAAAGCATTGGGCGGCCCCTCACTAAGCTGCTCCTTGCTGGCTGCTGGAAGGATCAGGGATGGTCTTACCTCCCAGGTCAGGGATGGTCTTACCTCCCAGGTCAGGGATGGTCTTACCTCCCAGCGCGGTGCAGGCGAGGACCATGCCAAGACAGAGGTCGATGAGGCGATGGAGGTGGACCAGGAGCCCCCAGTCCAAGCCACGAAGGAGGAGGCGGCAGCTGCTGCAGACGCGGCGATGGAGTCCGCAGACGAGCCGGCCACAGCGAAGGCACGTCCAGCGGACAGGCCTACGGCTGGGATGGTCTTACCTCCCAAGCGGAACAAGGTCTACGTGGACATTGTGACGTGTGGGGTGGCCAACCTGCAGTTCACTTTGGCCCCGGCCAGCGGCAGGAACAGGTTGCCGGCAGCCCTGTACCACAAATGCAAAGCAATGAGGCTGTTGGCAACTTCCAAAGGAGACCGGGCGGTGGACCACAACGCACTTGTTGAGATGCTGCGCGAGGTGGACGTTTTCCCGCGCAACACCACGGAGCATGTTGCGTTGGACACGCGGGTCTTCCACGACCCCCGGAATAAGAACACCCTGCGCCACCACATAGGGTACCACCCCGAGATCATACGCATGGTGGCGGACACCCAGACGACATGGTTCCACGAGTTTGTCCGCTTTGTGCGACGCGCGGTCCGCGCCGCACAAGAAAAAGACATCCCCGCGGGTCAGCGCAGGTCGGTCGGCGTCCTCTGCTTCTGCAAGAGCGGCAACCACCGCTCCGTGGCCATGGCCTTTCTCCTCCAGCACGCCTTACAAAACTCCAACATCATAGAGGCAGTTCAATGTGCTCACGTGACCGAGATGGCAGGGAACTGGGCAGAGCGCCAGTGCGGACCTTGCGACATTTGCCGTGGGCAACCAAACCAGGTCAACACGGCTCATGATAATATTTTGCGCCAGGCGAAACATCGCGCCAGGAGTGCCTGGAAGCATGCAGTCCAGAGCGCGTGAGTGAGAGACTGGGGCGATGGTCTTACCTTGCTTCGGTGTACAGTAGTAGCAGCAATGGTCTTACCTTGCTTGTGCACGGTCCTCGCAATGGTCTTACCTTGCATTTGTAATTAGAACGTTTCATGCTGTCTTCCAACACAGCACTGCTCCCGAAACCTTGTTTTGACGTTGTTTATGTTGTTGTAAGATGTTTTTGGTTACAGAATCAAAACACTAGAAAGCTGTTTTGATTAACCGTTCCGAGGAGCAGTGCCGTTGCAGCACAAGCTTTCGTGTCACACCGGCGCAAGATCCCGATTCCTCTGCTTATAAGTGAGCCCATAATTTTTGTTCATGGTTCACCAGCCGTTTAGGAACTATTAAGGAGTAGGCAGAAGAACTAGGATACCAAGCAAACCTAACTAGGATACCAGTTCTAAGCCTAAAGCCCCAAACCCTAAAGGCCAAACCTAAGTCCATTAGGGTTTAAGTTGGGTTCTTTTAAACCTAAAACCCTAAAGCCCCTAACCCTACAGCACAACCCCCAGGGTTTTTAAAACCTAAAACCCTAAAGCCCCTAATACCCTAGAGACTCTAACCCTAAAGCAAGACCCCCAGGGTTTTAAGACCATTAGGGTTTAAGTTGGGGGTTTTAATAAACCCTAACCCTAAACCCTACAGTAAGACCCCAGGGTTTAAGTTGGGGGCTTATTTCCTCAGGCTTTCAGGCTCACAGGCTTTCAGCATCATCATCATCATCATCATCATTCATCATCATCTACATCGGCGCTGCTGGTGCCGCTGCTGGTGCCGCTGCTGGCACCACTGGCCGGCCTCCAAGGCCGGGGTTTTAGGTTTAAAAGGTTTAGGGTTTAGGGTTGGGGTTTTAGGTTTAGTAAGTTTAAGGGTTTAAAGTTATTTGGTAATTGGGAGTTTCCGAAAATTTGGGAATTCCTGTATAGTACCTTAATGTAACAGTATCCTTGTTATAAGGACCCGGACCCCTAAGTAAGCTACCCCTAATTTTGGGAAACTCCCATCTGAGGGTAAGAGTTTATTAGGCAGGTATTGTGGGGTTTGGGGTTTCTTTATTAGGTGTAATTTGTAAGAGTTTATTAGGTATGGTAGGGTTTTGGGTTTGTTTGGGTTTGGGAGTTTAGGTGCAAGAGTTTACTTAGGTATCGTAGGGTTTTGGGTTTGTTTGGGTCTAGGAGTTTAGGTGCAAGAGTTTACTAGGTATCGTAACGTGTTGGGTTTGTTTGGGTATAGCAGCTTAGGTGCAAGAGTTTGCTAGGTATCGTAGGGTTTGGGAGGGACCGTTTGGGTCTAGGAGTTTATGTGCAAGAGTTTACTAGGTATCGTAGGGTTTTGGGTTTGTTTGGGTCTAGGACAAGGAGTTTCTTCAGCAACTTCTGCTCACAGCAGTCCTACTGGCAAACAGTCCCGGGCGTGAAGTCGTCCCCACATTTGTCAGCCATGGCCGTCATGCACAACTACACGGTGGAGTTCCAGATCAAGCAATGTAAGGATCGGCTCAATGACCAGTCACCGTACTATGTGTCGGTCTATGGGAGCAGTCACGAAGATTCAATCAAAAGGTCTGACGCAGTCCCTGGCCCAACCCCCGTTCCTTGACTTTTTTACTGTCACAGTCATGCAGTCTTACAGTTCACACATGACACATGCACAATACCAAGGTCTGGAACTTCTCGGGGTTCTTGCAGCTTCACAATCACCAGATGATCCTCTTCGTGTTGCATCGGCAGGGCCGGGGTGCCGATCAGCCTATCTCCACAGGGAGTGTGGCATCCACGCTCCTTCGGGAGTTGAAGGACAACTACTTGTTGGAGTTGACAGGGCGGGAAAGTCATACCCTTGAGGTGGAACTGAGGTGCCGAGGACAGCCAGTCGAGACAGTCCCGCAGTCTGCAGCAGTCTCACAGCCAGCTGCAGTCTCACAGTCCGCTGTCTCGCAGTCCGCTGTCTCGCAGTCTGCAGTCCCAGAGTCAGCAGGCCCGCTGTCGGGAGAGACAACCATAGGACAGGTTTTGCACCTGACAAGCTTCGATCCACCAGAGCCCGAGCTTGATCTTCATGATGATGTGTTTGCACCGTCGGCCCCGGATGCAACCCCTGGTGGCTATGCTGGTGCAGACAGAGCAGGTAGGAACATGGGCAAGTGTTGTGTAGTCTAGCAGATTCAGATTCACTGTGTGTGTTCAGCAGCATCTCCCATGGCACAGGTGCAGAACAGGCTTTGTTGGGCATGCGGTCCAGCGCTCGTCCAACCCGGCTTCTGGATTGGGAGTATTTCCAGTGGCATCTCAGGATTCTCATTTCAAGATATGCACAGTCATGTTCTTGAACACTTGCCTGTGTATGTGATTTGTATCATTGTGTGTAATGAGGAATGCAGCCACTCCCACGCAAGTTCCGAAAGTGGATCCTTCTTTCCAGTTCAAGTGGATCTCCATGGTCTTGCAGAAGGAAACCCAGTGGGGCCCTGTGACATTTGACGACAACATGCTCCAGACTGCTATGCGCTGTTTTTTGTATGCAATATGAGTCTGTTGATCATGTCATGTCATTGTCAACTTCTGCTTGGAATCTGAGGTAAGTCGGCATTGACCCTGTTCCCGACAGTCCTGCAGTCTTACAGTCCAAGCACAAAGCCTTCGGACATGAGGGAGGAGTGCAGCTTGTCAAGTCGAGTTGCTGTTTGCTCTCTGTCTAAGTCCAACTGCCAGTTAGATCTAAGGTATGATCGAGTTCCTCTCGCACGAGATGCAGCGTGCCAAGTTCAACATGTGGCTGGATGTGGCTTGTCACAAGAATACATATTAGAGACTGTGAATGGAGAGACTGTGTGACTGAGTCATGGAGAGACTGTGTGACTGAGGATATTTTGGACAGCAATATCCCGTGCACTTCGGCCATTGTCTACCACTGGTGCTTGCACGGCTTTGAGGGGTTCGGCCAATCCAGAGGTGCCACAGACTATCTGTACCCGAAGGGCCTGGATTTCAGTCTTACCAAGCATGTGCCTTCCATGATGTTATATGAGAATGATTGTTGTGTTGGTGTTGTGAGCGCTCATCACTTAGTGGCAAGATCTTTTCATCTAAGGTGGATGACACTATCCTCATCCTTCGTGATGCTATGATTTTGGTGGGTGCTCTTGCACCCAAGGGACCTGATGGCAGTGGAACTCTCGGTCGATCAGGCACACAGTCCACAGGCCCCCAGTCGTCAGTCACAATGCCTATGCCAAGACAGGACGAGTGCTGAAACTACACCATTGTGTGTTACTGCACTGCTGGTGATATGTATTTTGTTTCTTGCCCTCTGTGAGGAGACCCCAGTCAACTTTCTCAACAGGTGGTTCGGATCCTGCTGGGACTCGTACAAGGCCCCCTTTGGCTGGTCATTGGAGATGGATCGCCAGGAGTTCGTCAATGGCAGCTTCAGGGTGGTCAAGGCCATGAAAGACCCCTTCAGTGACTTGTTTCAGTTAGTCGGAGGAGAGATGTGCTGTGTTTGTATCAAACTATACTTGTCACTGGTGTCTTCCTGAGGTCCCACGGACTTGTTTACGCAAGATGACTGTTTCAGCTTCTGGACGCCTGTCAAGGGGCATTTCGTTTGGGTATTCTACAGACAGCCGATCCAAGACGGGGAAGCCTTCCAAGTGCCGTCGATTTTCTTTTGGAAAATCTTGCAGCTGCTTGACAGAAAAGATACATGACAGTTGTGTAGTTTGATGCTGTGCAATTGTGATCAGACATGACATCTTGTTTCGAATTTCTGAGGCAGCAGGTCGACGGCCACTTCAAGTACTCAGGCAGCAACTACATCTGGAGCCCGACAAATACAGTCGAAACTTGGTACAACATTTGTTTCCCCTATCTCCCCACAACCAAACAAAATGAATACAAGTCATGCGTGTAACTCAGTGATGCATCCCAGGATGAGTTCAAGATCGAGCGGGCAGAGAAGCAGGTCCTCAGGCCCAACTGGATGATCACGGCTATCCCCGGTGTGCAAAAGAGCTTCATGTGCCCCAGACCAACAGTCCTGCAGTCCTTCAGTCTTGATTTTGATATTGTGTGCAAACTGAGGCAAGTCACAAAGTGGGAGCTTGACCGTATGGCTGTGGTGACTCCCAAACATGATCCTGTACGCCGTGCTTTTCTGCTGGAGATGTAGCTTGCTTGCAGCTAGATTTAGGGTTTAGGGTTTAGGATGTTTGTCACACATGCATGTGTTGCTTACTCAGGAGCCACGAGCCGTCATTCCACTCACGTGTGTCTCCGAAGCTGACTCTTGTCAAGTTGGATCCGGAAAAGATCCCGGACAACCTGATGGAGTGTGTGCGGTATGCCCAGTGATGTGGCACTGTCCTACAGGCTTACAGTCCTGCAGTCTTTACTGTGTAATGTCATCAAATACAGCAGTCATCTTAGACTCAACTGCTTGAATGCACAGACTGTGGGACTTGTGGCCTGTATTCGGAATCCTCCTGCACAGATGGTCACTGTGCCCTTTTTCTTTCTCGTGCATGAGACATGACTCTGTGTGTTCGAGATTGACCCAATGACTAGCAGCAGAGGGCTGCCCAGTCCAGCAGTCATACAGGCCTACAGTACATATAACCCATTGCCATACAGCCTACAGTTGTCATGTAACTAGGCTGGGCGCCCTGTCGTCTCATCATTGCTGTACCGACCAAATGTTCTGCGCAAAAGTGTGTTCCCAGTTCCCCCAAACCCTCAATTCAACCCCCACCCAAAATCTCTTACCCCTTAATGAAGGAATATTACCTTGAATCATGTTAGGGGTCTTATATGATCTTGCTGTCAATTATTAATTGACAGCAAGATCATATAAGAATATTTCATATATCTAGAATCCACCCAAAACCTTAAACCCAAACCCCTAATTATTAACTAGTATAACCTTCAGCCTGGAAGGCTCTGCCCAGCCGCACGCTGCTGTGGCCTTGAAGAGGCCACAGCAGGAGGGTTTAATTTTGTTTGGGAATTAGGGTTAGTTAGGGTTAGTAGGGTTTAGAGTTTCAGGGCTATATTCTGGTATTACCCTAAATTATGTTCGGGATGTAGGGTTAGTCCTTGGGGATTCTGGCCGGGTGAGCACTCATCAAGCCTGTGGAAAAGGGTTAGGTAGGGTTAGTAGGGTTTAGAGTTTCAGGGCTGTATTGTGGTATTACCCTAAATTATTTTCGGGATTTAGGGTTGTAGGGTTAGTAGGGTTTAGAGTTTCAGGGCTATATTGAAATTGTGGTATTACCCTAATTGTCTTTGGGGATATGAATACCATTTCAAGATTCGAGAGTTTGGGGTTTTGGGGTTTTAGGATTCAGGTATAGTAGACCCCATAATGTTGAAAACCAGATAAAGGCAACATAGTGCTGTTATCCCCATACACTTGTTAAGGATTGATACTGTAGGGTTCCCTGATTCTGTCTTACTACTAAAAACTAACTAGCTAATACTTATTATTGAATACTTGACACAGGCTGATATTGTCACACATCAGCACAAATGGTGTACACAGGTGGTCAGAAGACTTACCTTTACCCAAGACCTGTGCAGTAATGCACCCAGAAGATCAGAAGCTTTACCTCATGCATCAGCGCAAACCGTGTTTGCAGATCGGAAGAGTTACCTTTACCATTCATTGTGCAGAAATGCACCCAGAAGATCAGAAGCTTTACCTCATGCATCAGCGCAAACCGTGTTTGCAGATCTGAAGACTTACCTTTACCATTCATTGATGTCTGCACATCCGAGGCCAAGCTGCCCCAGAAGATCAGAAGCTTTACCTGATGTATCAGCGCAAACCACCACCACCACCACCACCACCACCACCAGGACTACCACTACTACGACTACTACTGTAACTCCTACTAGTACTTCTGTAACTACTACTTTAGGGTTAAGGGTTAGGGTTTAGGGTTTAGGGTTTAGGGTTTAGTACCATTACAGATATACAGTAGGTTGTTTTATTTTTCGGAGGGGCAGGAGCTTAAGAAAACCTTAAACCCTAAACTCTAAACCCTAAACCCTATAACCCTGCCATTGAAATCCTAAACCCTACTAGACCCTAAAACACCCTAATCCCTAAACTACTACACTCTAAACTCTAACCAGGCTTGGGGGCCACGCCGGCAGATGTTCTGGTGGGCAGAGGCAGCACCTGATTTTGGTTTTAAGATTTAGAGGTTTTGGGTTTTGGGTTTAGAATTTAGGGTTCCGGATTAAGGGTTTTAGGGCTCGGGGTCAGAGGTTTAGTAGTGTTGAGTTTCAGGTCTAGGGTTCAGAATTTATAGGTGTTGGGTTTAGAATTTATGGGTTCCGGATTAAGGGTTTTAGGGCCCGGGGTCAGAGGTTGTAGTGTTTAGTTTCAGGTCTAGGGTTTAGAGTTTATAGGTTTCGGGTTTATATTTTAAGGGTTCCGGATTCAGGGTTTTAGGGCTCGGGGTCAGAGGTTTAGTAGTCTGTCAGTGTTTTAGTTCAGGTCTAGGATTTAGAGTTTATAGGTTTGGGGTTTTAGAATTTAGGGGTTCCGGATTAAGGGTTTTAGGGCTCGGGGTCAGAGGTTTAGTAGTGTTTAGGGTTTGTAGTGTAGGGTTTAGGGTTGAAGATTTGGGTGTTTTAGGGTTTTTAGGGATCAGAGAGTTAGTTTTCTGCAGCATTTTGCAATCCCTAAGACCTTAACACCCTAAGCCCTAACATTAGGTTAATGTCATCAGACTGAAGCCAGACTTAGTAGCTTTTGGGATAATAATAGTGCCCACTATAAAACTCCACTCAGCAACTAAGCAGAGGCTCAAATTCTCCTGCAGTCCCACAGTCCTGCAGTCCTGAAATCATGCCCTTTGTAATCCACATCATTAGACTAAGAACAAGTGACAGCCACATTGGCACCGGTGGGAGGACCGGTTTTACTGGTGGAAAACAGCTCTGAGAGCTTGGTGGGAGAAGAACCACGCACTGGACGATCGCTCAGATGGACGCACCAGTGGTGCCAGTGGCGACGATCGCAATGACTTGGCTCCTGTGTGGGTTTCCAACCCCGGGAAGCCCTACAACGACCATTACTGCGGCCTGGTCGGCACAACTCGCAGGTGCATATGGCATCACTAACCAGTGCGCCGTGATGATCCTCACTGACATATGTGCAGGCGAGCTTCATCAGCACACATCTTCATTGACATCATCGACATCGAGCTGGCCAGGGTTTAGTAATTTCCAAGCCCTAGAGTAACAAATAAAATTTAGCCACAGATTATCATGTTGTAAATCTGACATCGACAAGATTACTATTTCTAATTTGCAGAGCACTCTTGCGGACTGAGATAGAGTTTCAATTCCTAATCAAAGCTCTTGATTGAAGAAAACCTCAAACCCTAAACCCAAAACCACCCTAAACCCCAAGACCCTAAACCTTAAACCCCTAAACCCTCAACCCTAAGCCCTTAAGATTGAGGACAATGTTTCAACCCCTAAACCTGAAACCCCTAAACCCTCAACCCTAAACCCTTAATAAAGATTTTGGACAATGTTTCATTTTTCATTAGGGTTTAGGGTTGCAGGAGTTCAGAATGTGAGATGTTGTTAGAAATGGACAGGCTAACTCTTAACTCACCCCTGCAAACCACTAAGCCCCTTGAAGTTTTGTACCCTGAACTCCTTAAAGCCTCTGACTCTATTACTATGTCTTTTGTATTTAATTTCATTTAGGGGTTTAGGTTTTAGGGTTTTGGGAGTAAATACATAGAACCCGAGATCAAGATCCAGAACCCCAAAACACTTTAAATCCATGCCCTGCAGACTGGCTTTAGAGTTTAGTGTTTTGGGTTTGGTTTTGGGTTTAGGTGGGCTTTGTCTTTGGGGCTTAGGAATTTGGATGTGCCAGGTATAGAACTCAAATGCTAATTATAAGTTAAATCTCTGAACTATTCAAACCCTAAACCCTAATACCCTTACCTGTACCCACCTTTTGTTCAGGTTGGCGGCGCAGCTCCTGCCACCGCAGGTGGGAATCTTTAGGGGTTTCTAGGGTTTATGTAGGATTTAGGGTTTAGCGCTAGGAGGCCTGGGTCCATATCAGGAAGGGGCCAGTAGTAATAATTCAATAGGGCTTTGGGTTTAAGTCTAAGCGCTGCTGTGACTTTGAAATAAATATAACTGCCCACTCTAACATGAATATTATTTAAATTTTAAATATTTATCATATGATATATATATGACTCTGATAAGGTCAATAATAGTTACATACAGCCACAGGGTTATTGCTGTGCAGAAAGATACAGGTGCCAGGGTTTAGAGTACAGTAGAGAGACTAGAGTTTAGAGATAATCAGGGTTTAGGGTGGTGGAGTTTGCCGGATAAGGATCTATATCGAGGCATTTCTTTTCCGATATTATGATATTACAAACCCTCAACCCCTCACCCCCGAACCCTAAGCAGTACTGCATGATTTCATGCAAACCCCCGAACTGTAAACCTTAAACCCTTCCTCTTTAATATGTGTGCCAAATGTGACTGGAATCCCATTCCCCAAGGACTAACATATTTTGGCACCTTACTATGTACAGTCAAGTGAAGAAATACCAAACTCTTTAAGTGCAAAGAACATAATAATAAGTTTAGCCTCGACTGACTTCTAGTCTGCTTGGCCAGGTCACTTGGAATGCCATCTACGACAACATTGACTTCATGGCCTAACCCTCAATGTGTTGAGCCTTCAGAAAGTGCACTGTACTAGAGTTGGTGTCAAGACACAAGACCCCGATGTTCAACCCCAGAATCAGATCCCCAACCCTGTCTCTCCTCAGGCCAGTTGGACTGTGGGACTGTCGCGGCCTTGGAGGCTGCACTTCAGTGCAGTGGCACAGTCCTACTGTCGCACAGTCCTAGTGTTGTATTGTCCCACAGTCACACAGTCCCGCAGGCCCCAAAGAATGGTGGTCACATGGTCCCACAGCCCCAATGACCCAATGACCCAATGTTCTGGAATACTACAGTCCCACAGCCCCACAGTCTGCATTTAGGACTGGAGAGATATGTTGTACATGTTGCAGATGCGCTCAGACTGATTGCCACTGCTTGTTGGATCAAACAAAGCCCACTCACTGCCAGTGAATTTGTAATTAGTTCATTGCTCCGGTGCAAGACTGGCAAACTGGGCCAGGGGCCCCAGCTTCCAACTTTCCAGCTTCCAGGTTTCGTTGGAGATTTGCCTTCAGGGGCTTCAGAATTAAAAAAGTACCTGGGGCATTAAACTTGAAGCTTTCTTTCATGGCCTACCCCGAACTTTGTGTTGTAGTGGTGTTCTTCTCAGGAGCCTGCACCATGAATCCATAACCCTAAAATCTGACACGGACTAATGCCCAATATCATACTTACCAGTGAAGTAAGACCGGAGTGCTTCTTGTTGACATACACCCAAAGGCACCCTATCTGTACTTATAGTATTTATTTATATTATATAAAAGTACAGATAGGGTGCCTTTGGGTGTATGTCAACAACAATATGCTTAATATACCTTGTTGCCTCGGCAGCCAGCAGCTGGTCTCCAGTATGTGACTGGACTAAAGCAAACTTTTGGAGTTTAGGGTATTTAGCTTTAACTCTAGTTGGGTTTAGTAGAGCCCAGGCTCAGGGTTTAAGGTTATAGAATTTAGTAATTGTGTTTTGAGATGTTGTTAGTGTCCGGCTTTAAGGTTTTAGGGCTTATTATGTTGTAGTGTCAGGGTTTTTTCGGCAGGTATGAATCCCAAAGCACACCAAGATTTATTCAGGTAGGGTTCTAGTTGTTACTGGTATTTTTTGGGGGTTAAGGATTGTGGTAGCAGCCAGTGCACATGGCTTGACTTTCAGCAGGCCAGAATCTGAAGCCAAAGCCTTAAGATCTACTATGTATTAATCAACCCAATCTCTCAAATCCAACCCCTTTCTGACACTAATATCAAATTCTAAATTATTTAAATCCTGGCTGGCTCTACCCTCACCCCACTAAATCTCGGAACCCAACTAATAATAATAAGTTACCAACCCTAACCTCTGAAACCTTATACCTGACATGACTCACTTAAACCCTGTCAACAGGCACATATTTGCAGTCCTACATACTGCCTTGGACAGCCTCGACAAGGACTTCAAAGGTGCGCTTGCTGCAACAGCCAGGCTCTGCAATCTGCAGTCCCACAGTCTGGCAGTCCCGCAGTCTGGCAGTCCTGCAGTCTGGCAGTCCCACAGTCTGTCAGTCCACTTTAACCCCAGGTCTTGCATCCCTAAACCCCAAAGTCCCTAAACCCTGCCAACAGGCATTTCTGGGCAGTCCTACATACATACTCTTGGACAACTTCGACTGGCACTTCAAGTGTGCACTTGCTGCAACAGCCGGCTCTGCACGCAGTCCACAGTTCCACAGTCTGTCAGTCCACTTTAACCCCAGGTCTTGCATCCCTAAACCCCAAAGTCCCTAGAACCTGCCAACAGGTACATTTGGGAAGTCCTACATACTGTTTTGGACGGCTTCGACGAGCACTTCAAAGGTGCACTTGCTGCAACAGCCAGGCTCTGCAATCTGAGTCCCACAGTCTGGCAGTCCTGCAGTTGGCAGTCCCAGAGTCTGGCAGTCCCACACGCTGACTGTCCCACAGTCTGGCAGTCCACTTTAGTCCCAAACCTTGAACCCCTAAACTCCAAAGACCCTAAACCTTGCCAACAGGTACTTTTGGGCAGTCCTACATACTGTCTTGGACGGCTTCGAGGAGGACTTCAAAGGTGCACTTTCTGGAACAGCCAGGGTCTGCAATCCACAGTTGCGCAGTCTGGCAGTCCCACAGTCTGGCAGTCCACTTTAACCCCAGGTCTTGCATCCCTAAACCCCAAAGCCCCTAAAGCCTGCCAACAGGTACATTTGGGAAGTCCTACATACTGTCTTGGACGGCTTCGAGGAGCACTTCAAAGGCGCGCTTGCTGCAACAGCCAGGCTCTGCAATCTGCAGCACCACAGTCTGGCAGTCCTGCAGTCTGCCAGTCCCACAGTCTGGCAGTCCACTTTAACCCCAGGTCTTGCATCCCTAAACCCCAAAGTCCCTAAACCCTGCCAACAGGCATTTCTGGGCAGTCCTACATACATACTCTTGGACAACTTCGACTGGCACTTCAAGTGTGCACTTGCTGCAACAGCCGGCTCTGCACGCAGTCCACAGTCCCACAGTCTGGCAGTCAACTTTAATTGAAAGTCTTGCATCCCTAAACCCCAAAGTCCCTAGACCCTGCCAACAGGTACATTTGGGAAGTCCTACATACTGTCTTGGACGGCTTCGACGAGCACTTCAAAGGTGCACTTGCTGCAACAGCGAGGCTCTGCAATCTGCAGTCCCACAGTCCTGCAGTTGCCAGTCCCAGAGTCTGGCAGTCCCACACACTGACAGTCCCACAGTCTGGCAGTCCACTTTAGTCCCAAACCTTGAACCTCTAAACTCCAAAGTCCCTACACCTTGCCAACAGGTACTTTAGTCCCAAACCTTGAACCCCTAAACTCCAAAGTCCCTACATACTCTTGGACAACTTCGACTAGCACTTCAAAGGTGCACTTTCTGCAACAGCCAGGGTCTGCAATCCACAGTTGCACAGTCTGGCAGTCCCACAGTCTGTCAGTCCACTTTAACCCCAGGTCTTGCATCCCTAAACCCCAAAGTCCCTAAACCCTGCCAACAGGTACATTTGGGAAGTCCTACATACTGTCTGGGACGGCTTCGAGGAGGACTTCAAAGGTGCGCTTACTGCAACAGCCAGGCTCTGCAATCTGCAGCACCACAGTCTGGCAGTCCTGCAGTCTGCCAGTCCCACAGTCTGGCAGTCCCACAGTCTGTCGGTCCACTTTAACCCCAGGTCTTGCATCCCTAAACCCCAAAGTCCCTAAACCCTGCCAACAGGTACATTTGGGAAGTCTACATACTGTCTTGGACGGCTTCGAGGAGGACTTCAAAGGTGCGCTTACTGCAACAGCCAGGCTCTGCAATCTGCAGCACCACAGTCTGGCAGTCCTGCAGTCTGCCAGTCCCACAGTCTGGCAGTCCCACAGTCTGCCAGTCACAACAGCATAACTGCAGTCTGCCAGTCCCACAGTCTGGCCGTCTACACAGCAGTAAAGCTGCACTGCGCAGTTGGTAGTCTGGGCAGTGAACAGTGCAGTCTCCAAGCGGAGTCTGTCAGCAACCTGGCTGTGGTGGCGAGTGTGGAGTAGTCTGTGAGTGCTGAGGTTATTCATATTTACAAAATAATATATTCTCAGATAATAACATGATTTTTAGCAGCATAACTGCTGCAATACAACAGATAGACTACATACACATGGAGGAGTGGCCTTGAACATAAATTGGTTTTTAGTTGGTTTGTATTTGTAAACCCTAACCCTAATAGCCCAGCCCCTCCCCTTCTCAAGGCTCAAGAACAAGGCATCGCAGCTCAAGGAGAAAGCGTACCGTGCGCTTTTTTTTTTTTGCCCCCCTCCTCTTCCCCAAGCCTGTTCCTTAGGTCGGACCCCGGCCCCAGGTGGTCGGCATAATTTAATAACATAAACCCTAAACCCTAACCCCTCCTTTCCCCAAGGCTCAAGATTTTGCAGCTCAATAAGGAGAAAATACACCATTCTGCTGTCACAACTGGTGGGGACTGTGGTTTCCGAGTTCAGGGTCAGGGCTTAGCTCCACAAGTTTTAGGTAATTAGTTATTATATGTTTGTGAAACCACCGAATGATTTCAGGAACAGTGCATAGGCTTGCCCAGTGAGTTCTGATGGAGACCCAAAACAAAAGGGCAGGTGTTGACCCGACACAGGTGCAGGAAAGATTGACTTCGTGGCAATATGAACACCAACAAAGCCAGGAAATATGGCGGCAAACAAACATCATTATGTAGCTTGCCTGTTCAGTCCACATTCGAGAATACGAGAATGAACTATGAAACCAGATAAGCGCATATGGTGGTGCTGCGATGTCATCATGCTGCCGAAGCCAAAACATCTGCACGTTTATCACACTGAGCAATATGTGCAGATCCATCAATGTGCTGTCAGAGGAGCTAGGCCAATCACTACACGGCTATGTTGTACAAGCTGTGCCTCTACATTATCTCATGGACATCGTGGACAAGGACAGGCAGGACAGGGTTTAAGGGGGGTTGGGGGTTTGAGTCTTACAGGGTTTACTAGTGCAACTTCAGTGGCTTTGCACCTCCTGCAGCCAGTGCAGATTTTCCTTCAAAACCTGCGGAAGTCGAGGGCTTCTGTGTGGGCTGGCTGGTGAGGCAGGTGCTGAGTTTGAAGATACTGCATTATTTCCAAGAAGCAGATGGTAAGATGATTTTGGGTAAATTAACAGTCCTGCTTGTGTTTTGAAATATGACAATTTTGGGGAAAAACACCAGTTCTGCTGGTGTACAATAATCGGAAATCAAAAATTTGTCTTCGGACATAAGGCAAAGGGTGAGCCTACTACCATTAAATTTTCATGGTCCCATAGCTCAATTCCAGCTGTGTTCCGGGGCCAGAGAAAGGCAGTCAGTGTGTGGCTTCAACTGATGTAACCCACAGGAAATTAACCAATTGGAAACTCAGGCAGTGTATTTGCACAGGGTGCAAGACTGAGACAAAGTACGGGGACATAATTCTTGAGAGAATATTATGTAAGGAGAACTCAGGCAGTCAGTCTTCAGTGTGTTTGGTAGTTTCCTTACAGATTATATGAGTGCGACAATACTGACTAGTCACTTGTATGAGCCTTGGCATTGAACAGAAAATCAAAATAGTTGACTCAAATCCTTACATAGCAACACGAGGAAACAAATTCAGAAAGTATTAAATACTAAGACAAGCACACTGAAGACTGACTGCCTGACTGAGTTAACTAGACTAGTTAACTCAGTCAGGCAGTCAGTCTTCAGTGTGCTTGTCTGTCTGCATTATTTATTTTTATATGTAACATATGAAAATTCACCGCAGTCTTTCTTGGTACTTTGTGATAGCCACGAAATTGGACTGAGAACATTCACTGCAGTCTTTCTTGGTGCTTTGTGTTGGCCATGAAATTGGAATGAAAAATCAAATTAACTGACCCAATGGGTTCTCCTTACATATCATTGAATCAAATCCATCCATTGGCTTTGTTGTAATCTTGAGCACCCCAGAGAAAAGACTGCCTCAATTCTGAAGGCATACATTGACTTAACTTAATATTACTGTAAAACTCCGGGAATAAGTATGTGTGGTGCAATGACAAACAGTACTGTACAGACTTGTGACACAGCAACATCTACTCCAAGTTCATTTCTAATTTAAAATTTTTGCCATGTATTTTCTTCTTGGGCCACTGACCTGTGATTTGTTGTCACAAGCGAAAATTTCCCATTTGGCCCCACCCAAGATCATTCTGATTCCACAACAAAATCTAACAGGAAATTCTTGACCTGGTGCCATACTATCTTCTTTATTCTCGAGCTGGTACCAAGTCTGTTGTACCAGCTGAAGTATTAAGACTGAGTCTGATTTTTTTGTATTCCAATCTAATTCAATTCATCTGGACACTGTTTTGGACTCTAAGCCTTACTGTTTTTTGCATTGTAAGACTGTAGGACTGTGTTTTGAGCACAACCACTGTAGGAATCTCGGACTGTGGCGCACTGTGAAATAGATGGACCGAGGAATCCTATGTTTTCCTGGGGGTATTAGAGTGCATACTGCAAGCAGAGGGTAACTAAGTTTCTTACCCATTTTGGCAAAACAGCATAAAGGTAGTCATTTCTGTATCATTCTCTAAGCAGAAATTGTTTTGGCTCGAGACAATAAGTGTCAGCGTAGCCCCCAGATTCCCGAAGTCCCAGGGCCGTGACACCAGCCATTTTGAGATCTGGAAATAACTGGTTTTTCCAGATCTCAAATGGGGAACCAACTTGTTCCAGATCTCATATTGGGGATCGGTTGCCAATATCAGATCTGGAACAAGTTGGTTGCCCATTTGAGATCTGGAAAAAACCAGTTATTTCCAGATCTCAAAATGGCTGGTGTCACGGCCCTGGGACTTCGGGAATCTGGGGCCTACGCTGGGATTGGCAACAGGATTTGGGGGCCTATGCTGGGGTGGGCAACTACTGTGGTTCAGCAACTCGATTTCTCCATTTGCAGAGCAAGTCTCCAACCAGTCGACAGCATATGGCCAGTAAGTCTTGTAGGGGTTTAGGTAGATAATTTGTAATCTTAGTGAAATTTAAAAATTTATGTTCAAGGCCCCTCCTCCATTATATAATATAATTATTATATACTACACATACAGACAGAAAGCAACTCTCTCTCGTTCTCTCTCCTGGGCAGAGTGTTTGCGTGTCTTCTTTAGTAATATTATTATGACCATGATCCCAGGATATGTTTGGTGGTTTTCAGCAATGGAGTCCATTGCAAGAGCAGCAAATTATTCAGAAGAAGCCCAGAGCAATTGGTGGCCAGTGGCTTTCAGATGTTACAGTTTGCAAATCTGAAGATGCACCTCGTGACTCTGCTGTTCGGCATCGTTTTTTGTCTATGACATCCTCGAAACCCAGAAAACCTAGGAGGCCTAGAAATCAAGTATCAGTAGCAACTGATGAAGCTTCACTACAGGAAGCTAGCAGTCCTGTCAGTCCTGCAGTCGAGCAGGACATTCCAGTTTTGCAAGAGGCAGAGTTGCCTGAAATGGCACAACTGCCCGAAAAGACAGATTCCAGTTTTTTGGCTGCCACAGGCAGTTTTGATTTCACTAATTCATTTTCAGATGCCACCGTCCAGAATTCAACTGCATGCACAGATACTCCTGCAGTCTTCCAAAGACGTGCCTTTTTTTCTAAAATGAAGAAGTATAGCCTGCCAATGATACAGTCAGTTCAACTCTGGTCTCGGCATCCTGCAGTGCAAGTGCGCAAAGTGCTTCAGCAGGAGACCAGAGATTTTAAAGCAAAACGTCGTGTAGCCGCGCGTGAGAAGCGACTACAGGCAAAGCTTGAGAAGTTGAAGGCTTCCAAAGCCTCGAAGCATGACACCTAGAGTTGTGCCAAAAGTAAACATGCCTGTCCAGAGACTCTTGCTTCAAGTTGCACATTTGTCTTTTGTGTTTGTGCGAGAACATTTGTGCACAATGTTTGGTTCAAGCCTGAATGCCCCCAAAGACTCGACGCCCCAAAAAGAAAGCAAAGAGACAGTCTGTAGAAGAAGACAAGGAGTTGTCTGACCCATGGGGTGAGGAAAATTCAGATCCTTGGGAATCTGAAGATTCTGATCCGTGGGAAGAGCAGTCGCCAGTACTGCAGTCCCACAGTCCTGGTTTTGAAGATGATCCATGGGACAACAATGGGCAGTCGTCACAGACCTGTAGTCGACCTGTTGGATTGGAAGTGGGTTCGAGGCTTTTAGCTTCAGCTGCAGCCCCGAGACAACTGACAAGTTACGACAAAAATGGCTGTGATCCAGAGAAAGTTCGTCTTCGTTGGCGAGAGAGTTGCAAAAGACCGAACTGTAGTTTTCCAGCATGCGCTGCACAGGGTTTGTGTCTCAAAGATCTGCAGGCACTGTGTCTGGATTTTTGGAAATTGTCGTCAGAGGACCGTGTGCATCTGCTGCAGTCCACATATGGTGAGTGTGATTCGACCAAACATCCTGCAGATGCAAAGAGTGGAACTTCCAAACAGTCCCACAGTCCTTCAGTCCCGAAGATTACAAGGAGTTATGTGATTGGGGACAGGCAAGTCTGTTTTGTGAATTTCTGCCGCAAGATTGGCTGTGGCCAATCCACCATGCGTAAATACATCAAGGGTGTTCCAGACGGAAGAAGAGCTGGTTTTGCTGGTCACAAACTTGGGAAGCAGTGCAAAGAAGCATATGCTGTAGTCAAATGCGACCACTTTTTCCGGGAGTTGCACCAGTCTGTGGCCGAGTCAATGCCAGAGGACGACGAGGCTGTCATTGACGACCCATGGGACCAGGACTGCAGATCATCACATTTTATTTCAGTTTGTGTTTGGTTGAATTTATAATTTGATTGCCATTGTGTGACAGATCATTGCCAGTTCAAATGTTGACAGGACAGCCTCTATGCCCATGTTTCTCCTCCAGTGACAGCCTCATGCTTGGGTACTTCAGGTGGTCTCCCCAGAAGATACATCCAAAAGTGCAAAATCTCGGACCTCTACTGGCAATTTCAGGCAGAGTGGAGTGTCCTGCAAGAGGCACACCCAGAGTTTGGTTCAGACATTCCGTCTTATGACACTTTTCGCAGAAGATGGAACAGTCACTGGTCAAACATGCTGCGTATGCGTGAGAAGTCTCAGCACAAACAGTGTCAGATCTGTTTTGACCTGCAGCTTATTCTCCACAGTCCTGCAGTCTCGTGGTCCAAAAAGATGGAGGCTGCCAAGACCTTACGCAGACATCATCAGGAACAATATGAAGACCGAGTTTTGTACTGGTCACTTCGGTTTGCTTCCCAAACCCAAGCAGCTTCTCCATCAGATGATGGTTTGCCACCATGTGGATCTGGATATGTTCTGACAATTATCATTGATGACATGGACCACAGCAAATTTGCATGGCCCAGATGGGGTTTCCGCAAAGTCCCACATGAGTTAGACAATGTTGCCAGACCGACAGTCACATTTACTGGTGCCATTGCCCACGGATGGGGGACATTCTTGTACATGGCCAACCCCAACATCATTGGAGGTGCAGACTATTTTTGTGAAGTGCTCTCACAATCTATTGAGAATATTTGGAAGATGTGTCAGTCTGACAGTCCGACAGGCCCACAGTCCAACAGTCTGCAGTCCGACAGTCTGCAGTCCAAGCGTGTGTTTCCTGCACATTTGGTGGTTGTGGCTGACAACACTGTGAAAAGTGCCAAGAACCAGTTTGTGATTCGATATCTGTCCTACTTGGTCGGGAAGAAGCTGTTCAAGTCTGCAACTCTATTCCACCTTATGGTGGGACACACGCATGAAGATATTGATCAGCTTTTTGCTGTAGTATTCTCCATCATGAAGCGCAAGTCCACTTGGCAGACACCCCAAGAAATCTTGGACTACATCGAAGCAGGCCCCTTGTGTAGATTGTCACAGTAGCAGACTTTCTTCCATTATGTAATTTGGTTTTTGTTGGGGGCATCACATCCCAGCTCCAGGCCTACGGTCCAGCAGTCACACAGCTCCACGTGGTCTGCTTCTTGCTCGACATGTGTCTGGTGTCCGGAATTTTGACAGCTGGCTGACACCAATGGGTGTTGAGTTCTACAACTCCTTCCGGCCTCGAACACTGGATCGGGGTGGCGAGCAAACAGAAAGCCCTGAAGTCCCACATTGTTTCATTATGGTGACAGGGGACTGCTTGTCTGTGAGGCACCGGAACATGCTGGATAAGAGTGTCGAACCTCATTCTGTCTACATATGTGTGAAGATGTATGTGAGGGACTTGCTTCTCAGTCAACCACCTTTGCTGGTAGTATCTGCAGAACGTCTTTCTCGCATCAGGGACTCAAGCCCTCGAGCTGTTCATGCAATGGTCCCTCTGACTGAGGCACAGTTGAAGACATATGGCATGTTGGCAGATTTGTGTGCTGGCAAGTACATGCTGCCCAAAGCAGCCCAGGCACTCAATGCTTTGATGATGGATCGAAAATATGTCGTGTATCATCTTTCTTTTCTGAGCCAGGCCCCACGTGTTTTCAGAATGATGCCAGAAGGACATGCTCAGCTTCCAATACTGCCGAGTAGTTGCTGGAACCTGATGGTGCGCTTTAAACGCTGCTGAGATTTGTCTGTCGACCTGACAGTCTCACTGCCTGTCAATGCTATTGAGTAGCTCCTGGCAGCTGATGATCAATTTCGGACATTGAACAAAAAACATTGCAGGCCTATACTGTGGTTACAGCATCTGTCTGAGAGGCACGGCACCATGGTTCTTGGTCTCCTGTGCTCAAGAAGCAGGCTTGCAGTCCAGCAGGCCATCTGTCTGTAGAGAAGTAGCTTAGAGAAATCATGTTTCGGCGAGATGTGGCTCTTGCTTGTACCATGTCATTGTTTGGCTGGACAGTCCTTGAAATTCTGGAAGTGCCAACAATGGCAGAACAGGCCTGTGATCTCGATGTCGTGGAGATCTTCAGTGTGTCCACAGCAATTGTGAAAGCTGCACATCGTGCAGGTCTGGCTGCCGACAGTTTTGATTACACCAACAGCCACCAGTCAGATGTATTGACAGCACATGGTTTCTTCCAAGCTGTGAAGATGGTTCTTCGTTTGAGACTTGTCTGTCCAGAATCAGGGATACACTCTTCATCTGTTTTGTCTGTTTTGTTGACTCAGGAAAGCAGGCGCTCTGCTTTGCTTGGCACCGGACTGCAGCTCGTTCTCATTCCCTTGTATCCATTGGACAAAGAGGAAGAAGGGTAATTTTGCTGGTGATCTAGAGAACCCAAAAGTCCGAGCAGGAAACCTGATGGCCAGATACTTGCAAGCAATAGAGATGTCTTGTCTCGTCAGTCACTATTGGGTGGGAAGTGCGTGTAGGGAGCCAACCCAAGGACTATCTTTTTTCTTACTGGTGCTCGGTGTGGCAAGGGGACTCCACGTCATCTTTGAGAACCCGGTGAATTCCACTATGTTCTCATTCCTGAAAGAGCACATTGATCGACTGTCTGAAGTGCCTGGTTGCAAGTTGAACTTTTTTTATGTGCCGAGATGTGCATATGTGGATGAAAAACCCACATACAAGAAAGTCTACAAGTTCATGGCTCCTGGGCAGTGGATGAAAGATGCTATTTGGAAGTGCACATGTTCAGATCATGTTCTACTCATGAAGTCCAAAGAACTTGAAGATGGCACTGTGGCCAAGACCGGCAAAGACGACCTCAAAGGCAGTGGTCTGTATCCGGCTGCAATGGGAGAGGCCATCTGCAAGGCCTGGCAGAAGTTTTGCAACAGGCCTGCAGTCTCTACAGTCTCTACAGCCCCTACAGTCCCACAGCCGACAATCCCTACAGTCCGGCGGGCAATGTCTGCTGCAGGGTCTGATCCTTGGGGCGAGTCTGACCCAGAAACAGGCCCACAGTCTCACAGAGGTGTACAGAGAGTTGTAAAGAAAAGACCTGCAGCAAAGAAGACTGTACAGAAAAAAACAGCCATGAAGGTTTTTAAGAAACCAGCTGGCAAAACCAAGATGCAGAAACGGCTTCAGACTAAGTCTGCCCAGCTCGGCATTGAGACATGTGGTTCTGAATCGGACCCATGGGCCTCATAGAATTTTGGCTTCTGCAGCATTATGTGATTTGTCTGTGATGTGCAAAAATGATACTGTGCCAAGCAGTTCTTGCACTTGGCTGCCACTCTCTCATGCATTGTGATGGTGCCCCTGCAGACACTGTTTGGTAGATTTGTTCCCCTTGACTGTAGCTCTCTACACTGTAGTAGTTTCCGGCCATGTTTGGTGGTTGTATGGCTGATGTGGTGCCCCTCAGCCAGGAGTCAGAAGCATCAGTAGAAGAGCACCCGTCTGTTTTGCGAAGTTTGAGCTCGTCATCAGTCGTCACTCCTTCACCAAATCCTCGCAAAGCTCTTTTCCAGGATCCTATCCCGTCCCCAGCTGAGCTGAGGAAGGAACGGGAAGCAGAACAGAAGTCGGTGGCTGTGGTGTCTAAAAAGGTTCTGTGCGTCGAACTTGATGGGAAGCTGACTGCTGGAGAGACCAGCAAATTGAAGGCCATGGGCAAGCTTGACAGTTCGACAGGCCCACAGTCTGACAGTCAGACAGGCCAACAGTCTGACAGTCCGACAGGCCTGCAGTCTGACAGTCCGACAGGCCCAGAGTCTGCTCGTGACACAGCAGGCCCACTGTCCGACCCCACTCATGGCCTGAGTGTGGATTATGGGAAATCAGCAGCCAGAGAAGAGAGGAACAAGATCAAAGCAGAAGCCAAGGCAAAGGCTGCTGCTTTGGCACAGGCTCGTCATGGCAAGGGGGGTCGTGGCAAGGGCGGTAAAGGTGGTGGCAAGGGTGGCAAGGGTGGCAAAGGTGGCAAAGGTGGTGGCAAGGGTGGCAAAGGCCGTGGCAAGGGTGGCAAAGGCCGTGGCAAGGGTGGCAAGGGCTCTGGCAAGCAGTCCAGCAGTCCGACAGCTCCAGAGGCCAAGGCCAAGGCTGCACCTAAGAAGCGCCCTGCTTCTACCATGAAGAGGCCTGCAGCAGCAAAGAGCACGAACAAGCGTCCTGCTGCACGATGTGCAGATCCTGATGCCGATCTGAGAAACCCAACCATGCAGGAGCTCGATGCGTTTGAGAGTGTCGAATTTGCATCCTCTGGCACACCTGCTGAGCTCCAAAGCCCAGCAGCAGCCCCACAGACCCCAGATGCAGGCTTGCAGTCCCACAGTCCTGCAGTCGCACACTCCCGGGATGATCACAACAAGAAGGCTAAGGATGCAAAGGACGAGGTTGCCAAGGACGAGGAGGCCAAGGACGAGAATGCCAAGGACGACGATGATGACGGTGAGACTGACTCCGACAATGAGAGTCTTGACTCCAAAAAGCACAGTTCGTGGCCGAAGAAGAGCACCTTTGCTGGGCGGCGCCGTCCAGAAGCGAAGCGCTCTGACAAAGGCTTGAGGACTTGGCTGGTCAAGCGCATGTCCTTCTACAAGATGATCCAAAAGAGTGACTGGAGTGAGGCCAATGAGCGTCTCTGGTACTCTGTCTTCACTCCGCCACGTACTGCAGAGGATGCTCGGATGTTCTTCCAGGAAGAGCTCGACGACAGGAAGATTCAGAAGGGTCTTTGAGCAGTCCCAGAGGCCAAAA